>WSFP011461654.1:0-18797 GCA_009831015.1 Picea engelmannii
CCCCATATTACCAGAGATAGTCGGGGTTGGCTGCTACATCATATCCAACAAGGTTATGCGGCCATATTACAAGGGAGAATGCATGCTGGATGCATTATCAGTATCAGAGTTTTACGCCAATGGAGTTGTATTCAACTGGTGTAGTTACCTGTTGGAGGAACTACTTATGGTTTGTGAGGAAGACTAGGAGAAGGGAGGCACCTTCACATACAGATACCTATTGATGGCGTTCACAATGCTAAAGTGGAAGCCACCCACTGGAAGACCGTTGGTGCTAGCAGACAAGGGGTGCCTTGCGAAGATGTTTGAGCCCTTGGCATTCCAGGACAGACTCGAAGAAGACAACCTTCAATAACACAACGTTCTCCAAGTGGTACAATGGGCTTATAAACGTAATGTAGAGTTTGCGTATTCCACAAGAGATCCTCAACTGCAACACGAGGAACATTTATTTAAGCATGAATCGACACCATACATTTTTATGGATGAGGCATGCTAATAGGGAAGACTTCCATTCGAGGATGCCATTGTTCTACCTATATGTGGAGGATTTCGACAAAGAGGTAATGTTGTGGCTAGGAGTTAAGCGCAACCCACACAAGGTGGGGATGCACTACATTTTTCCTACCGAGCTGCTGAAGAAGAAAGGAAAATAAGCAGGGGTAGGATCAAGCTCAGGACCAGATGCACATAAGAAGGAAGCTCCTACACAAATAGACTCGGAAGAGGAGGAAGAGATGCAGCCATTGGAGCACAAGAAAAGAACATTGTCGATCTTCCCGTAGCTGCCAGAGCAAACCATGCTGACAGGTAACGATTTCAATGAGATTCTAAGCACTGCGTTCATTACAGAACTAGTGGAGAACAAGTTTAGAATCAGGGTCTTGCTGAGAAAAATTCTGAACCCGCAACCAATTTCATCCGCTATCCCTCACACTCGCTCAACAGTCCGAGAAACCCCCATCATCCATATTCAGGATGACCTTGAGCCTGACACCCCTCCATCCACCATCATCACTGAGCACCCTCCATCATCACAAAAACCCCAGTCGCCACCCCCATAAACCACTAGTCCACCCCAAACCACTGATCCAGAGCCGATGCAGCTTGATCCCCTAGAAAAACTAGAGCAAGAACTCTTAGAAACAAACCAGGAGTTTTCTGAGAAGAGACCATAAGTTTCTGGTCCAAATCTAGAAGTACTAGAGCAGAGACTACAACTGACTAGTCTGAACCCATACACCCAGGACCAGTAGATTTTTCCTTTTGTGCAGAAAAAGGACACTTAAATAGTGGAGGAGCTGCAAACTCAAAGCTCCCTGCACATTTCCTCAATGACCAAGGTTGAGGGTTCCCAGGGAAGCACAACTTCGAAAGAAAATGCAAGTAAAGAGAAGGAGATACCAGAGGCAACCTCCAGGCAGAGTGTGACATCCGCGCAGGAACTAGTTCTCCAAAACCCTTGGCAATGTGCAGAGTTTATGAAACTATGCTTGGCCGAAACAAAGTTTCTGACACTTCTACCATCAATGTTGAGGTTGCGGCTGGTGCCAGGACCATCCATAGTGGAGGACAAAGTGGAGATTCCTTCAGAACACTCAATGACCAGTGGACTTCCACTGCAAACTCAAGCACCCAGGGACACAACACCATATCCTGCTGACCTTTCACAATGGCCAACAACACACTTGTTTGGAATGATCAGAGCATCGACTGATCAATTAGAGCAAAGGCTCCAGCAGGCGGAGAGGTATGCAAAATTAGCAAGGGAGGAAGTGCTCCTTGCATAAACATGCAAAAAACAAGAGGAACATGTAAAGATCCAGGTCGAGTATAGATTGGAAAGAGTCTAAGAAAGTCTTGCTGAATCCTAGCCAGAGATTCGAAAGGTCACACCCCAACGTCCGAAGCTAGCGATGCAGGAGAGATGAAGCATCAAATTGATTTACTCCAAGGAGCATGGTCACAATTGGCCATTCACACTCAGCATCTGGAAGTGCAGTTGTGACAAACTTAGCAAGAAGCATAGCATCAACCTCGTAAGCTGTAGGAGAAAATAGAGAAGATAGTGCTGGAAGGAAACAATGCCCGAGAATCACTACATAAGTGCACAACTGAGTGCACAAAGATTTTAAAAGAAGTCAACGATTGGATGGGTAGCATCCATAGATGCAACCAGAACTTGGAGGTTGTGCACACCAGAATCTAGGTGTTGAATAAAGAAGTTGCAGCCACGTTGGATCTAATAGAGAAACAACATAAGTTTGACTAGATCCAACAAGCGGACAATGAGATGAACACCCTATTTGAGGTGCAATCCATAGCTAAGAAGGAGTTGCGCGACTTCTGACCTGTCATTCATATAGTTTATATGAAGATGCATCAATTCGATGCAACAACAAATTCTGAATGGAACTCCTTGGTTGCAACCAAGCCTAAGGGATGCATTACAGATGTGATGCAACAGTTCGTCACTGACGCCTCACTCCTTGCCAGGAAGTGGCGGGATAAAGTTGGAAGCTTTCAAGAAGTGAGGAAGAAAGCCTTGGAGTTGGTCCCATAGTTGGGCCCTTCATTTGAAGAGGAAAAATAAGAGAAACTGGAAGCAGAAGAGAAAAATAAAGAGGAAAAGGAGGACAAGGGAAAACAACAATTTCTCTTGGAAGCTGCGAAAGAGCCTAGTACTTAACTCGAGGGTGAGCCAAGGTTTGTGGTTGGATCCTGTTGGGACCTTCATTTTTGGATAAGGAGTTGCGCAAGAAGGACCACAGTCCCAGTTTTTTCCTAGTACAAGTTGCGCAAGCTACATAATAAGTGGGACAATAGAACAAGAGGAGCAACAAAAAATAGTTGCAAAAAGGACAACACAACACCAACAAAGAGAAATTAGTTGCAATAGAACAAGAAAGCATGGAAGCCAAAGCTAGAAGACATGACTTAGCTTATATATAGGGTTGGGTCATGGTTTTAAAATGGTTGACTGGTATTGCAAGTGTAAGGTTTCGGTCATAGTTATTGTCTACTGCTGAGAAGTCAAATTTTGAGTCTGTAATGTAATATGTACACCATTTTGGGAATTAGAGATATGTGACATGGGTCTAGAGCTAGGAATGTGTAATAGAATGCTACCACATATCTCTGAGATTGTAATTGAGAAAGATCTGAAGATAATATATGAAGAAGGATCCAAAATTTCAAAATATGTTGTGTCTTTCTGTGTTATACCTCTACATCATATCTTTACAGTGCTTCTTTATGGTTCATAAGTTCCACATGATATCTCTATGTTTGAATGCTTTTCTGCAACATAAGTAGTTTAAGTTCTTGCGCATATGAGTTCAGATATCTTCTATAGCTATATGTCTTGTGCAAGATCAGGATGAATCTTGAAGGTTATGTGAACCCACCTAAGTATTCTCCTTGCCCTTCCCTATCCATTTGTCTCAGCAGTGCTTCAGATGAGATTTCTTCTCTTCAGAGGAGATGAAAATGCCAGCACTCTAAACTACTTGGTAACTTTTGTTGGTAACCTAAGAAGGACCCTGGTCTGATAAAACTTGTGACAACATGGCCACCCACCTATTCCTACTGGTTCAAAATAGTCTTATGACAATTTACTATTTTTAGCAGTTTTTTCGGTTCCTAAACTTCGGGGTCCATTTGAGGGCCTAAATGAAGTTTTTTCGAGATAGAGAACAACAATGATGGGCACTGGATCTCATTTACCCCCCAAATTAATCTCCTTTAACATACCTTTCCAACGAGCTATTTTGCGCCCCAAACAAAGATCCTATGCCAAAGTTACGCTCCAAGGAAGTTGATAGACCAAACTACCCAAAACAGGGTCCACAAAATTGTTGGCTTTTCTTCTTCCGGGGTTAGGGTTATGGATTTTATTTATGTTAAAAATGCCTTTATAGCCTCATTTTAATCATATTATTGTGAATGGGCATAGCCATCACATCTCTTCTCATACATAACCCGTCACCATTCTTGTGAGTTCATTCACTCTGTATTTTACAGTTCTGTACATATCGCTCATTAATAAAAATTGTGTACTATTGTATCTCTATGTTTATTGATATATCTATGTTATTTCTCTATTATATTATTGGATATCCGATATTTATATGTACATTTCTTTATTCTATCTCCGCTCTCATTTCGTGCCGAAAATAATCTAGATCAGTGGTATCAGAGCAAGATGCTCTTGATCATTTTTTCAGTGCATGTCCCGGATGAGGTCCGAGTATTATAAGTTGGGTCTTGAGCTTGTCTCTCTTGAGTAAAATCATTCTCACACACCCAAGAAACCTCCATGGCGGAAGAACAAAATACGATAGAGCAGAAGATCATGTTAATCTGTTGCTCGAGCAAGCTCTCATGTGACAGAGGGATGAAATGATGAAGAATTTTTCCCACATCCTTCAATGCTTGCCGATAAAAACAGACACATATTCATCAAGTGACCACTTTGGAGGCACCTCCCCTTTCAAGGTACAAGTAAAGTTTTATATTCTCGTACTTGAAGGTCAGATCGATGCGGATTCCCTAGAAAAATGGTTAAATCTGTTAGAAGTTTATTTCTTTGTTCACAATTGTTTTGACAGGGAAACGATTACCTTCAAACTCCTTAAGGCTCTCCTCCATGTCAAACATTGGTGGGAAACTTACTGGGAGAAAATTTCCACATAGGAGTCCAGAATATATGGTTTCAATCCCACTTGGGATTTTTTTTGGATGTTTTCAAGGAGCATTATTACCATGTTGGTAACTATGGCAACCAATACATGAGATGGAACACACTTCGACAAGAAAGGGGCCAAAAAATGTCAAAGTTCAAAAATACTTTCCATACCTTGTGCACCAATATGGGTATCAAATAATCCAAGTGACATCTGGTTCTGAAATACTGTGGGGCTTTGCAGAGGTACATCCAAACCAAAATGTATTTCTTGGACATCTCATCACTGGGAACTCCCTATCGATATGCTGTAAAAATTGAGCAGAAATTTAGGCACTAGAACAAACGGGAGTTCATGAATGAAAATCCACAACAACCAAAGCATGATAAGGACAACCCTAACAAACATCCTCCAGAAAACCATCCCAAGCCACAGGAAAGGAAGGGTAACATAAAGATGGAGAAGGACACTGGAAAGTGGTGATATTTCCACAAAATCCTCTAGCACAAAATTGATGAATGTCATTCAAAAAGTCATTGGTGGCCGAGATCGAAGACAAGGATTCAAACCCTGATTCATAATTTGAGTCAGAAAGTAATGGGAAAAGATAGATCATTGACGCAGACCCCACTGCTACTTTTATGACCACAACAATTCAACTAGAAGAACCAACAGATCCTAAAGAAGGGGATCACCTTTTTCATTCATAGATGTGGGTGAAGGGGACCCCGTTTCATTTTATTGTTGATAATGAAAGACATAAGAACCTCATCTCAGTAGAGGTCGTTAAATAGTTGGGATTCTTGACAACATCACACCCACATCCATACAACATCACGTGGCTTCACTAGGGATAAGACCTCTATGTCAGCCAACAATGTCGATTTTCATATGACATCCATCCCTTCAAGGATGAGGTATTATGTGATGTTACCCCACTGGATGTCTGTGGTTTTTTTTTGGGCCATCCATATATGTGGAAGTGCCATGTTATTTATGAGTCTCGACTTTGTAGTGTCATTATTACTCTGGGGGGTCATCTCTACATGATACCAGAGGTAGTTCCAAATATTGTCCCACCTAAATAATGCCACAAGGTAGTATGTCATACTGCAAAATTCAGCTTCTTCACAGTCTGTTCAAAAGTTGAACAGAAGAACACCGCAACCACTACAACCTCAATCAAAGAACCTTATATCCAATGGAAGCATGTCAAAAAAATTGAAGAAAATCATAAGGATTCCTTCTTCACATAGTCAACTCATGTATCCAGACTGGTAAAAAATTTCCAACCCTTCTAGCCACAGGTTCGTGATAGCCTTCAACAAGCTAAGCAATGCAACGTCTCTAGTTAGGCAAACAACTCATCAAGATGTAGATTCAGAAAAGACTTTTCCCTCTCCCTTGAGCAATGAAAGCAATGGAAACCATTTCTTTCTAATGAGGGAGGATTGATCCAGGTGGATATCGATGGCTACCCACCTATTCCAACTGTCTCAAAACAATCTTCTGGAAATTTACAATTTTTAGTCATTTTTCGGTTCCTAAACTTTGGGGGCCATTTTGAGGGCCTAAATGATTTTTTTTCTGGATTGAGCACCTCAATGAAAATTTAAATCTCTCATTTATCACTCAAAATGAATCTCCTCAAAAATACCTTTCAAACGAGCTATTGGGTGCCCCAAATGGAGATCGTATGCCAAAGTTATGCCCCCGGGAAGTTGATACACCAAACTACCCAAAACGGGGTCCACAAAATTGTTGGATTTTCATCTTTCGGGGTTAGGGTTTTGGATTTTCTTTATGTTAAAAATGTATTTAGAACCTCATTATAATCATATTATTGCGAATGAGTTTAGCCATCACATCTCTTCTCAGAGATAAGTTTCCACCATTCTAGTGATATCATTCACTCTGTATTTTACAGTTCTGGACATTTCTCTCATTAATAGAAATTTTGTATTATTGTATCTCTGTGTTGATTGATATATATCTGTTATTTCTATGTTTTATTATTTTATATCCGATATATCTCTGTACATTTATTTATTGTATCTCTGCTCTCATTTCGTGCCGAAAATAATCTGGATCAGTGGTATCAGAGCAGGTTGCTCTTGATCAATTTTTTTCAGTGCATGTTCCCGATGAGGTACGCATATAACATGTTGGGTCTCGAGCTTGTATCTCTTGAGTACAATCATTCTCACACGCCCAAGAAACCATCCATGGAGGAAGAAAATAAAAATGACACAACATAATATCCTATTAATCTGTTGCTCGAGCAATCTCTCATGTGACAGAAGGACGAAATGATGGAGAATTTTTCCACATCCTTCAACGCATGTCAATAACAACAGGAACATATTCATCAAGCGACCACTTTGGAGGCACCTCCTCTTTCAAGCTACAAGTGTATTTTTATATTCCCGTATTTGAAGGTCAGATCGATGCAGATGCCCTAGAAAAATGGTTAAATATGCTAGAAGGTTATTTCTTTGTTCAAATTTTTTTCGATAGGGAAAAGATCACCTTCACACTCCTTAAGGTTATCCCCCATGTCAAACATTGGTGGTAAAATTACTGGGAGAAAATTTCCACAGAGGACTCTAGAATATATGGGGTTGAGATGAATTGAGACATTTTTGTGGATGTTGTCAATGAGCAGTATTACCATGTTGGTAACTATGTCGACCAGTACATGAGATGGACCTCACTACACCAAGAAAGCGGCCAAATAGGGTTGGAGTTCAAATATAATTTCCATAACTTGCACACCAAGCTAGGTATCAAAGACTTCGAACAACATCTAGTTCTGAAATACCGCGAGGCTCTACATAGGTACAACCAAACCAAAATGGATTTCCTAGACATCTCATCACTAGGAGCTGCCTATCAATATGCTGTCAAAATAGAGAAGAAATTTAGGCACCAGAACAAACGAGAGTTCGGGTCTGCAAATCCACAACAAAAAAATCATGATAAAGATGGCCCTAAAAAACATCCTCTAGAAAACCAACCCAAACCATAGGAAAGGAAGGGTAACAGAAAGACGAAGAAGGACACTAGAAAGTGGTGTGATTTCCAGAAAATCCCCTGGCACAACATTGATGAATGTTTCTCAAAACAGTCATTGGTGGCCGAGATCAAAGACAAGGAGTCAAACCCTGATTCAGAAAATAAAGGGAAAAGAAAGATCATCAACGCAGACCCCACTGCTACTTTCATGAGCACAACAATTCAACCAGAAGAACCAACATATTCTAAATAAGAGGAGCATATTTTTCATTCAGATATGTGGGTGAATGGGACCCCGTTGCATATTATTGTTGATAGTGGAAGCCAGAAGAACCTCATCTCAACAGAGGTCATCAAACAATTGGGATTGTCAACAACACCACACCCGTAGCAATATAACATCAGGTGGATTTTCCAGGGACGAGACCTCTGTGTCAGCCAGCAGTGTCGATTTTCATATGACATCTATCCCTTCAAGGATGAGGTATTATGTGATGTTGCGACATTGGATGTCTATGATGTTCATTTGGGCCATCCATATATGTGGAAGAGCCATGCTATTTATTAGTCTTGACCCTGTAGTGTCATTTTTACTCTAGGGGTTCATCTCTACAGGATACCAGAGGTAGTTCCAACTATTGTCCCACCTAAACAGTGCCACAAGGTAGTATCTCATACTACCAAATTTAGCTTCTTCACAGTTTGTTTAAAAGGTGAACATAATAACACCACAACCACTGCAGCCTCAGTCCAAGCACCTTCTATCCAGTAGAAGAAGGTTGACAAGATTGAAGCAACCTGTAAGGATTCCTTCTGCACACATTCATCTCATGTAGCCAGACTGGTTAAAAAGGTTCAATTCTTCCAGCCACAGGTTCATGATAGCCTTCAACAAGCTAATCAACACAATTTCTCTAGCAAGGCAAGCAACTCTTCAAGATGCAGATTCAGAAAACAATTTTCCCTCTCCCCCAGATACTCGGCACAATGGATACCATTGCTTCCTAAGAGAGGATTGATCTAGGTGGATATCAGTGGCCACCCACCTATTCCAAGTGGCACAAAACAGTATTATGGAAATTTACTTTTTTTAGCAATTTTTTTGGTTCCTAAACTTCGAGGGCCATTTTGAGGGCCTAAATGAAGTTTTTTCGAGATTGAGCACCTCATTGATAGTTGAAGGCTCTAATTGAGCCCCCAAAATGAATATCCTCAATGATACCTATCCAAATAGCTATCATGCACCCCAGACATAGATTGTATGTGAAGGTTACGCCCTTGGGAAGTTGATACACCAAGCTACCCAAAACGAGGTCCACAAAACTTTTGGCTTTTCATCTTTTGGTGTTAGGGTTTTGGATTTTCTTTATGTTAAAAAGGCCTTTAGAGCCCAATTTTAATCATATTATTGTGAATAAGCATAACCATCACATATCTTCTCAAAGATAAGATGCCACCATTCTAGTGAGTTCATTCACTCTGTATTTTACAGTTCTGTACATTTCACTCATTAATAGAAATTGTGTATTACTGTATCTCTGTGTTTTTTGATATATCTCTGCTATTTATTTGTTATATTATTGGATATCTAATATATCTCTATACATTTATATATATTATCTATGCTCTCATTTTGTGCCGAAAATAATTTGAATCAGTGGTATTAGAGAAAGCTGCTCTTGATCATTTTTTCAGTGCATGTCCCCGATGAGGTCCGAGTATAGCAAGTTGGGTCTCGATCTTATCTCTCTCGAGGAAAATCACTCTCACACACCCAATAAACCCTCCATGGTGGAAGAAAATAAAAACTATAGAGTATAATATCCTATTAATTTGTTTCTCGAGAAAGATCTCATGCGACAAAAGGATGAAATGATGGAGACTTTTTCCCACATCCTTCAATGCATGTCGATAAAAACAAGCACATCTTCATCAAGCGACCACTTTAGAGGCACATCCCCTTTCAAGCTACATGTTAATTTTGATATTCTCGTATTTGAAGGTCAGATCGATGAGGATGGCCTAGAAAAATGGTTAAATATGCTAAAAGATTATTTCTCTATTCACAATTTTTCTGACAGGGAAAATATCACCTTCGCACTCCTTAAGGCTCTCCCCCATGTCAAAAATTGGTGGGAAAATTATTGGGAGAAAAGTTTCATAGAGGAGTTTGGAATATATGGGGCCAACCCCACTTGGGACTTTTTTTTAGATGCTATCAAGGAGCAGTATTAACCTGTTGGTAATTGTGATGAACAATATATGATATGGACCACATTGCGGCAAGAGAGGGGCCAAAAAGTGTTGGAGTTCACAAATACTTTCCATACCTTGCACACCAATATGGGTATCAAATACTCCAAGCAACATTTGGATTTGAATATCATGGGGCTCTAAATAGGTACATACAAACCGAAATGGATTTATTGGACATCTCATAACTAGGAGTTGCCTATCGATATGATGTAAAAATCGAGAAGAAATTTAGGCACCTGAACAAATGGGAGTTCAGGTTCGCAAATCCAAAACAACCAAACCATGATAAAGATGGCCCTAACAAAAATCCTCCATAAAACCAACCCAAGCCATAGGAAGGGAAGGGTAATGGAAAGATGAAGAAGGACATTGGAAAGTAGTGTGATTTACACAAAATCCCTTGGCACAACATTGATGAATGTCGCTCAAAACAATCATTGGTGGACGAGATCAAGACAAGGAGCCAAGCCTTGATTCGGAATCTGATTCATAAAATAATGGGAAAAGATAGATCATTGATGCAGACCCCACTACTACTGTCACGACTGCAACAATTCAACTTGAAAAACCAATAGATCCTAAAGAGGGGGAACACATTTTTCATTCACAGATGTGGGTGAGGGGGACCCTGCTACATTTAATTGTTTATAGTGGAAGCCAAAAGAACCTCATATCAACAGAGGTCATCAAATAGTTGGGATTGTCGACAACATCACACCTACAACCATACAACATTAGGTGGCTTCACCAGGGACGAGACCTCCATGTCATCCAACAGTTCGAGTGCCATACGTCATCCAACCCTTCAAGGATGAGGTATTATGTGATGTTTCCATACTATATGTATGTGTTGTTATTTTGGGCCATCCATATATGTGGAAGCACCATCCTATTTATGAGTCTCGACCCCAAAGTGTCATTGTTACTTTGGGGGGTCATCTCTACAAGATACCAGAGGTAGTTTCAACTACTGTCCCACCTAACTAGTGTCAAAAGGTAGTATCCCATACTAAAAAATTCATGTTCTTCACAATATGTTCAAAAGGTGAACAAAAGAACACCGCAACCACTACAACCTCATTCCAAGCACCTTATGTCCATCATAAATAGGTCGACAAGATTGAAGTAAATCACAGGGATTAATTCTGCACATAGTCATCCCTTGTAGCTAGACTAGTTAAAAAGGTCCAACCATTCCAATCACAGGTTGATGACAACCCTCAACAATATAAGCAACACAACTTCTCCAACAAGGCAAACAACGCATCAAGATGGACATTCATAAAGCACTTTTCCCTCTCCCTTGGACACTCAATGCAATGTATACCATTTCTTCCCAAGGAGAGAGGATTGATCTAGGTGGATATCGGTGGCCACCAACCTATTCCAAATGGCTCAAAACAATCTTCTAGCAATTTACTATTTTTAGTAGTTTTTTGGTTCCTAAATTTCGGGGGCCATTTTGAGGGTCAAAATGAATTTTTTTCAGGATCGAGCACCTCAATGATAACATAAGGCTCTCATTGAGCTCCAAAAATTAATCTCCTCGATGATACCATTACAAAGAGCTATAATGTTCCCCAAACGAAGATCGTATGCCAAAGTTAGGCCACTGGGTAGTTGATACACCAAACTACCCAAAACAGGGTCCGCAAAATTATTGGCTTTTCATATTCCGAGGTTAGGGTTTTAAATTTTCTTTATGTTAAAAAGGCCTTTAGAGCCTCATTGTAATCATATTCTTGCGAATTATCATAGCCATCACATCTCTTCTCAGATATAATCTTCCACGAGTGTAGCTGTCACATCTCTTCTCATAGATAAGCTGCCACCATTCTAGCGAGTTCATTCACTCTGTATTTTAAATTTCTATACATTTCGCTCATTAATAGAAATTGTGTATTACGATATCTATATGTTTATTGATATATCTCTTCTATTTATCTGTTATATTATTGTATATACAATATATCTCTGTACATTTCTTTATTGTATCTCCACTCTCATTTTGTGCCAAAAATAATCTAGATCAATGGTATCAGAGAAGGCTTCTCTTGATCATTTTTTCATTCCATGTCCCTGAGGAGGTCCAAGTATAGAAATTTGGGTCTTGAGCTTGTCTCTCTAGAGGAAAATCTCTCTCACACTCCCAAGAAACCCTCCATGGCGGAATAAAATAAAAATGACAAAGCAAAAGATCCTATTAATCTGTTGCTCGAGCAAGCTCTCATGCGACAAAGGGACGAAATGATGGAGAATTTTTCCCACATCCTTCAATGCCTACCGATAAAAATAGGGATATATTAATCAAGTGGCCACTTTGGAGGCACCTCCCATTTCAAGCCACAAGTGGATTTTGATATTCCTGTATTTGAAGGTCAGATCAATGGCCCTAGAAAAATGGTTAAATCTACTAGAAGTTTATTTCTCTGTTCACATTTTTTCTGACAAGGAAAATATCACCTTCGCACTCCTTAAGGATCTCCCCCATGTCAATCATTGGTGGGAAACTTCCTGGGAGTAAATTTCCACAGAGGAGTCTGAAATATATAGGGCTAATCCCACTTGGGATTTTTTTGTGCATGCGATCAAGGAGCAGTATTACCATGTTGGTAACTATGACGATCAATACATGAGATGGACCACACTGTGACAAGAGAGGGTCCAAAAAGTGTCAGAGTTCAAAAATAGTTTCCATACCTTGCGCACCAATATGGGTATCAAACAATCTGAGTGACATCCGGTTATGAAATACCATGAGGCTCTGCATAGGTACATCCAAACCGAAATGGATTTCTTGGACATTTCATCATTGGGAGATGCTTATCGATATGCTGTCAAAATCGAGCAGAAATTTAGGCACCAGAAAAAATGAGAGTTTGTGTTTGCAAATCCATAACAACTAAAGCATGATAAAGACAACCCTAACAAACAACCTCCATAAAACCATACCAAACCACAGGAAAGGAAGGGTAACGGAAAGATGAAGAAGGACACTAGAAAGTGGTGTGATTTCCACAAAATCCCCTGGCACAACACTGATGAATGTCGCTCAAAACAATCATTGGTGGTTGATATCAAAGACAAGGAGCCGAACCCTGATTCAGAATTTGATTCAGAAAATAATGGGAAAAGATAGATCATCGACGTAGACTCCATTACTATTGTTGTGAATGCAACAATTCAACAAGAAGAACCAATCGATCCTAAAGAGGGGGAGTGCCTTTTTCATTCACATATGTGGGTGAAGGGTAACCCACTACATTTTATTGTTGATAGCGGAATCCAAGAGAATATCATCTCAATAGAGGTCGTAAAAAAATTGGGATTTTTGACAATACCACACCCGTAGCCATACAACATCGGGTGGATTCACTAGGGATGAGACCTCCATGCCATCCAACAATGTTTATTTTCATACGACATATATCCCTTAAAGGATGAGGTATTATGTGATGTTTCCCCACTAGATGTTTGTGATGTTCTTTTGGGCCAACCATATATGTGGAAGTGCCATGTTATTTATGAGTCTCAACCCTATAGTGTCATTGTTACTCTGGGGGGTCATCTCTACATGATACCATAGGTAGTTCCAACTATTGTCCCACCTAAATAGTGCCACAATACTAAAAAATTCAACTTCTTCACATTTTGTTCAAAAGATGAATAGGAGAATGATGCAACCACTACAACCTCAGTCCAAGAACCTTCTGTCCAACAGAAGTAGGTTAACAAGATTGAATCAAAGTGCAAGGATTCCTTTTTCACATAGTCATATCATGTATCCAGACTAGTTAAAAAGGTCCAACCCTTCCAGCCACAGGTTCGTGACAACCTTCAACAAGCTACGCAATGCAACTTTTCCAGCAAGGCAAGCAACTCATCAAGATGCAGATTACTAAAACACTTTTCCCTCTCCCCCGAGAACTCAAAGTAATGGATACCATTGATTCCTAAGGAGGGAGGATTGATCCAGGTGGATATTGGTGGCCACCCACCTATTCCAACTGGCTAAAAATAGTCTTCTGGCAATTTACTATTTTTAGCAATTTTTCGATTTGTAAACTTCGGGGGCCATTTTGAGGGCCTAAATGAAGTTTTTTGGGATCAAGCACCTCAAAGATAGCCGAATTCTCCCATTGAGCCCCCAAAATGAATATGATTGATGATACCTTTCCAAAGAGATATTGTGTGCCCCAAACAAAGATTGTATGCCAAAGTTACGCCCCTAGGAAGTTGATAAAACAAACTACCCAAAACAGGGTCCACAAGACTGTTGGCTTTTCATCTTCTAGGTTAGGGTTTCGGATTTTCTTTATGTTAAAAAGGCATTTAGAGCCTCATTGTAATCATATTCTTGTGAATGAGTGTATTTGTCACATCTCTTCTTAGAGATAAGCTTCCACCATTATAGTGAGTTCATTCACTCTGTATTTTAAAGTTTTGTACATTTCACTCATTAACAGAAATTGTGTATTACTGTATCTTTGTGTTTATTGATATATCTCTTCTGTTTCTTTGTTATATTATTGGATATTCGATATATCTTTGTACATTTATTTATTATATCTTCACACTCATTTCATGATGAAAATAATATGGATTGCCTAGATGTGTGATGATGACTGCCAGTTGCTTGCTAGGGAATCTTGGTCAAGGTAGTTGACACTTCCGCTTACGGGTTCTATCTGGAGTTAGGTCAATAAACTTGAAGCTCTAGGGTAGTCCAACATAGGATGGATAGGTATGGAAGATGAAATTATGTTAGGGAGGTAGGATGTTAGAAGAAGTTAAGAGTGTGAGGGGTTTAAATCTTATAACATAAGTTCCTGATTTTTATTTTGCTAATAAAAAAATGCTTAATTGAATTACAATTATCTAGGTAAATGTTGCTTATGTTAGATTATTAGAATTGAAGGGTTCCACAAATATTGTAAAAGGTTGATTTATTCTTTATGAAGTTAATTACATTGTTGATTGGATTGGAAGCATACAGGAATTGCATTAGATATGTTAATTATTGTCATTAGTACATGAACGAGTTCTATATGTGCTACCTACACATACACTCCTTGTGCATGCACACTAGTATTTATGAATTACCGATATGCTTATGTGATCTAGGTGTATGAATCATATTATTACTATTCTTGTATTGTAAGTTACTATAACTTTGGGACGAAGTTTCTTGAAGGGTGGGTGTATGTAACACCACAATTATAATAATTAATGATTATAATTTAAGTAAGGTAAATTAAGTCATTAATGTATTAAAATTCATTTGAATAATTAAATCATTAATTATCTAAGTCAAGTTATTATTGAACTAATTATATTTTATCATTATCTATTTATTCTTTTTTTGAATTAAGAATTGCAACAATAAATTAATTGAGTATATTGTTTGTTTTAAGGGTAGGTATGAATTTATGACAAAGGATAAGGGGAGATGGGAATTGATGATGGGGGGAGTCAGTCGATGGAGGGAGAAGAAAGAGGGAGTTGGACTTTGGATGGGGGGATTCGAGAGGTCAATAAATTTGAAGCTCCAGAGTAGTCCAACAGAGGAAGGATGGGGGTGGAAGATGGAAGTAGGTTAGGGAGGCAGGATTCCTGATTTTCTTTTTACTAAATAAAAAATGCTTAACTGAATTACAATTATCTAGGTAAATGTTGCTTATGTTAGGTTATTATAATTGAAGGGTTCCAAAAATATTGTAAAAGGTTGATTTATTCTTTATGAAGTTAATTTCATTGTTTATTGGATTAGAAGCATACATGAATTGCATTATATGTGTTAATAATTTCCATTAGTACATGCACAAGTTCTATATGTGCTAGCTACAGATACATTCCTTGTGCATGTACAATAATATTTATGAATTATTGATGTGCTTATATGATTTATATGTATGAATCATGTTATTATTATTCTTGTATTGTAAGTTACTATAACTTTGGGATGAAGTTTCTTGAAGGGTGGGTGTATGTAACATCCCAATTACAATGATTAATGATTATAATTTAAGTATAGTAAATTAAGTCATTAATGTATTCAAAGTCAATTAAGTAATTAAATAATTAATTATCTAAGTCAATTAATTATTGAACTAATTAGATTTTATCATTTATTTATTTATTCTTTTTTTGAATTAAGAAATCCAACAATAAATTAATTGAGTATTTTATTTGTTTTAAGGGTAGGTATGAATTTATGACAAAGGATAAGGGGAGATGGGAAATTGATTATGGGGGGAGTCGGTGGATGGAGGGAGAAGAAAGGGGGAGTTGGACTTTGGATGGGGGGGAATTCGAGAGGAGAGGGGAAGAATCTAAGAGAAGGGAAATTTGGTTGGCTTACTAGTGGACGAATGTTGCTGGGATTTTGGGCTCGGGGGCAGGAAATAAAATTTCCTAGAGCTAGGGAGCCGAAGAGGCTCTATTCGTAGCTGGATGGTGGGTAAACATTTTGTCTTCAAAATATTTCAATTAACAACAAGAAAGAAGGACTAACTCAACATGGAGCAACTCAGGGGACAACCTTCTTCTTCAAGAGGCAATTCAAAAATATTACTGCTTTACTCTAAATCCAAGTTATAATATTTAGATGTATGGAAAAATTTATTATGTTACTTAAATTTAACTGTTCAATCCTATAAACAAAAAAAAAACACATTTTGTCTTGCAAATAGAACTAGGAAATAAACAGAAATAGAAGTTAATTGTAATGCAAAAACATAAATACAATTTACTTTTATCTATGAAGCCCTAGAAGGGAATTACAAAATTTGATTCCTCACTGTCTCACTGCATTGATTCATTATGTTAGATGGTTAAGCTAGATGGGATTTCATGTTTCACTTGTTTGGTTTTGATTTGGTTTCTTTTCTTGATATTTATTACTCTTTGAGTTTTGGTTTCTTTCATTCCTTAATTTTCCTTCCATAATCTTCTTTGTTTGAACTCTTTTGGTCTCTAATTTCTATATTGGGCCCCTCTTTAAATTTAATTGCTTTGTCAGTTCCCCAATTTGGAAATCAATCTGTATTTCCAAATTGGAGAATTGACGAACTATTTCCAAATTTGGGATTTCAACCACTAACCTTGGTGTGGATGGGTCTCAATTTTGGGATTGGCTATGATCTATAAATCATGCCTTTATTACCCTTTGTACTATTCAAATTTTTTCTCCTCAGTCAAGTTCTTCTTTTAACTTTTTTTTAAATGTCTCTTCATTCCTTTTGAATTTTTTTCCCTTTGAACTTTTTCTTTCTCTTTTTGAATTTAACCATGTCAAAACCTTTTCCAAGGCCTGATTTCCTAGTCAACCTCGATGTCCAATTAGGGCCCTGTTCACTATTTCCTCTCCTATATTTGTAAATTGGCCTTGATTTCAACTCGATCCCTCTCATCACCATTCATACCATATGGACTTTCGACCTTTTTCGATGTGATTATGTTTCTTTTTGTATTCTTTTTGAACTTTTTTCGATATTCTTCTTCAAAAACCACATTTTATGATCGAGCCCAACTTTGATAGTCAAACCCTCCAATCACTAAACTATTATAACCTTGAAAGTTTATTTAATTTGAATGGTTAAAAGTAATATACCAGTTTCAATTATTTTGATTTGAAAAATTTAACCCAATATGCTCTATTTTTTTTTTGTCTTTGCTAACATTTTGCATGAATTTCTACATGGCCTCCACGGGATGCGGAAAGAGGAAGAGAGGTCCTCAAGAAAAATATTTTGTAGGTCAACCTCAAGAGATAATTGAAATACTCGAATACTGTTAAGCCCTAGAAAAATACCTAGGTTATGTATAAAACCCCATATTAATCCCTAGATATTGAATTATTACATTGCTAATGTTATATTTGTATGTTGGCTAGAACCCTTCATTGCACCCTTTATTTCTAATTGTACCCTTTGTCTCCTACATATATGCCAATGAGACCCAGCCTTAGGATCATCTTATCTCATCTCATATTGTATTATGAATTGGATATATTGTAAAAGGAGGTTTCCCCCTCAAAGTGTATTGTATTCATTGAATGTTTATCATTTTTAAGGCGTTGGATCATAACAGTTGGTATCCGAGAATTAATCCTAGAGTTTTTCTTCCTCAATAAAGTCATCTTGGAATTTTCTCTATAACCTTTTTATGGGTTGCATTGGACAACAAAATTTTGAGGTTAATTAGAAGAAATATCAAGGTACCTATGCTAAAAATTTTAGGTTATGGATTGTTATACTTTTGGAGATATAGCCTATGGAAGATAGGGTTTGTGACTCATCCTGAATTCAATTTTAAATACGTCATATTGGGATTTTCATTGTAAATTATTTTGTGGGAGGTTTTAGATAGTGAAATTTTGTGGATACCGAGGAGACATATCCTAGTATAGGTGATACAAATTTCAGCTTATGGTTCGATATAATTTCAGATATATATTCCATGGAAGACATGGCTTGTGACTAATCCTGAAATTAGTTTTAAAAGAGTCATCTTGGCATTTTCGCTATAATTTTTTTTTTTTCTTTTTTTCTGTGAAGTTTCTGACTCTAAAATTTTTAGAAATCAGTGGAGACCTAGCGAATTACATGTGAATTTGTTTACATATTTGAAATCATTATAATTTTTATATATATCTCATGAAAGTTTGGGTTGTTTACTAATCCTGAAATTAGCCTTAAACAATACATTTTGGTATTTTTTCTATAAATTTTTATCAGTGAAGGTTCAAACTGTGAAATTTTCAGAAGTTTAAGAAATCATATCAGATTACTATAGGAAAAAAATTTAGACTCAGAAGGTGTTGGAATATTGAGAGGAGGG
>WSFP011461655.1:0-18796 GCA_009831015.1 Picea engelmannii
CCTTCCTTAAGGACAATGTTTGGGTCAAGGGGGAGTTTGGGTATAGGTAACCCAACTATTACTCAAGCATCATATTCTCATTGAGGGGGAGGATAGGGAAGTGTCATCCAACCATTCCTCAAGCATAGTATTATCATAGAGGAGGAGAATGGGAAGGGTCGAATGAGCCTTCCTTGAGCATAATATTATTGTCTACGGGGATCCGTGGGAAGGGGTCAACTGATCCTTCCTCAAGAATAGTATTTGGGTCAAAGGGGAGTTTTTTGGTCACCCAAACCTTCATCCAACCAAGCATTATCATTGACAAGGAGACCAAGAAAGGGTCAACTGACTCTTACTCAATCATAGTATAATTTCCAAGGAGGAGAATGGAACAACATTAATTGACACCTATAAAATGAACAATGATCATTCACTATGGAAACATCCAATATAAGAAGAAAAAACAACCAAAATCCATAAAGGACCAGATACCAAATAATGAATAAAATATAAATGAATGATATGTTTAAAATGACCTTAGTGACAATATTGGGGCCATATATTGAATTTTCATTGAACCATATATTTGTAGTTAATATTGCTAATACGTAATATGACTAACTGTTTTGGTGATTTACACCCATCTAGCATGACTAATTATTTTGGAGATTTACATCCATACATCATGACTAATTGTTTTGGTGTCTTAATAAAGAAAAATGTCTTATGAAAAGTGTGGGAGAACACATTCAGTATGGAAAGCAAATGTGATGCCATGAATATGGAAATGAAATGGGATGTCAATTCTTATGACTATAAGAATGAACAATATTCATGTAGCACATTAATTTAACTTTTCATTAAGTAGCTCAAAACAATGGGTACACCTTAATGGTAGGATTGCATCCATTTGAGATATGTGAGATATGTGATAGAATTAATGTTGTGTGATGAATTGTACTTACCAATTTTTGAAGATGTAATTTTTTTTTTGAATATTTATAAAATTTGTTAATTTTGGCCAATAACAAACAGTTCAAAATTTTTCATTTTTTAAAGGATAATTTATAAATTACTATTCTAAATGAATTCAAACTTTAAATTAAAAAAAATAATATTAACCTTTATAAATAACAAATTAATTCTTTTTTGCTCCATATTACATGAAAAAACAAATTAATTATTTTTTTGGTTTTTAAAAGACATTTGAAGTGAATTTTTTGGTTTTTAAAATGATTTGTAAATTTATTTTTAGTATACATTTAAAGGAGTAAGCTAACCTTTGAGCAATTTTCTTTCCATAGTGTCTTTTGTTTTGTGTAGTTTTAAATTTCTGACCAATTTAGAATTCTCTTAGATTTTCTGAACATCTGGGTTGGTTTAAAATGGGACAAAACCCATCCTATAAAGTTTTGAAATACATAAAACTATGATCGTACTAAACTCCTAAACTCAAGCTACCCTTAAAATTTGAACTAATTCAAACCCATTTTTTTTTCCCTGAAAAATGAGTCTGTTTTAGCCTACTCCTACATTAAAACCCTTTAAAAAAAAATTGGAGTTCAATTTTCATCAGTGTTTACAAGTACATATAATGGCAGTAATAATTTAGCACGCGGTAGAGGGACGAAAGGACAGCTTGATCATAATATTCAACTGGTCACTCATGAGTAAAACTCCATCACTCCTTACAAGTACTTACATAATGGCCGTAATAGTTTACCAGATGGCAGAGGGAAGAAAAGTACATCTTTGATTACAATAATCAACTGGTCACTCATGAGTAAATCTTCATCACTGTTTACAAGTACTTACATAATGGCTGTAATAGTTTACAAGACGGCAGCTGGTACAAAAGTACAGCTTTGATTATAATATTCAACTGGCCACTGATTAGTATGAATCTAAAGCCAAATGACTCCATTTCTCGACCCACTAATGTGGATGTCGTGTAAGTATCCAGATAAGATCTATACACATTTCAGATATACTTAAAACATCTCATCAAAGTTCAGAGCTCCTTTTATTGGTCTTGAAAAGATTTTATCGAGCACAATATCTTTAAAAAATGACATTGGTACCATAGAGATGATAAGATTGATAAGCTTTAACTCCCTGTGATTCTAATCAGCCACAAGCAGAAAAGGACGACGTTAACAATCACACATCTAAACAAAGGTGGTGTCTCAATGTCCAGGCGTTTGAGGATCACCGTTCGTACAAACCATAGCGTTTCTCCATGCCCGGTGATCTTGTTTCTCAAAATATAGAGAGGTAGAAGTATTCTTCATTGTTGTTGCCCCTGCATTTTATTCCTAAGCTTTGCTCTCTCAACTTAGCAATCACTACTCAACACGTTGCAGAGAGCTGATAAATTAATTAATTCATTCATCCCTTCTGAGATTTCAAGTTAGCAAAATGAACCACTTCCCTTCGCCTCCTCGCAGCAACTTATTGGTTTTTTCTCATGCATCTTCTCCTACAAGAGCCAAGCACATGGACGAAGCCACTCTCGGCTCCGATCTATTGTTTGTTCTCGCCGCTCTGGTCTGTGCTCTCATCTGCGGGCTAGGTCTCACCTCGTTGCTCAGTTGCGCCCTGCGCTGTAGCAGGCGGATGGTGCTCGACTCATCCGATGGAGTGGCTATCCGGGTGGTCAACTCTAGATTGAAGGAGGCCATGGAAGCACTGCCAATCGTTGTTTACACCGCTACCTCGAACCCACCCGGCGTGGCCATGGATTGTCCCATCTGTTTGGGCGAATTTGTGGACGGAGAACACGTGAGAGTGCTGCCCAAGTGCAATCACTGCTTCCATTTGGAATGCATCGATAAATGGCTCGTCTCGAATTCTTCCTGCCCTATATGTAGACATTCTTTGAATCTCCATAACAGGACGCCAGGAGGCGCTGCCATTGCTGAAGCAACCGAATCAAACAACGCCATGCATATAGCCATAGATACCACGGATTCAACTCAAGCAATCGGAGTGGTTCCGCTCAGCACTGAAACCTTGGAAAGAACTCCACAGGACGAGGCTGCAATTACGATTCCTTCAAGGTTGCATAGGCGATCTTAGCTTTCTTCAAATGAAAGGTCATTTGAGTATGTATGAACATTGTGCCCTGAGTTGTTTATGTACAAGTTTATTCGAGAATTACACATTTCTGTGTGGAACAAGTTTAGAAGAAAATAAATGAAATGGTAATTTGTTCTAGTGATTTTTCATTAACATTTTGTTAATTGAATAATAATTATAGTAAATTCATGTTAATAGCCGAGAAATATATATTTTATTATTCATAGAATATAGAATTAACTAATATATATATATATATATATAATTTTTTTTTTTTTTAGAGAATGGTATTTCTATTTGACATAAGCAGAGATACATTACTCATGTGTTATGTGTTTTAGGTAAAATTCAATTTTTTTTTTATCAAAAGATGGATCTCTTTATAATCTTTCTCTAAAAATCTATAACTTTTATAATATTGCATAAATAATTTATTAGGTAAAAATAATAGACTTTAATATATTTATGTATTGACAAAATATAGGTTAAAAAGAGTTGGCAAATCATTAAAAAGAACTATTGTAAATCCATTGTTTGATCATCTTGTACTTCTCATTCATAATCTTGTCTTTTCTCTATATATTGAGTATATATATTGAGTATAGATGACCCAAACAAATTGATTAGATATTGCCTTTAATTGATATGTTAGTGGAAAGAGAGAATTATTTTGTACTTTGAAACTTTATTTCATCCATAGATAAATCACCCATTGGCTGAAGTTTATCAATGCTTCTAACCAAAACTAATTTAAATAAAACTGATTTATGTAAGTAGAATAAAGACTTGAATTCTCCTTGATTATTTGTTCCTCTTTTCACATTACCTATGACTTCCTATATTACCTTTTATTTAAATTTTATGTTCCTTTGCAAGATATAAAATGAAACCAATTCCACAATAACTAACTTATAATATCACTATTAAATATTATTTTTATAAATATTATATTTTTTAAAATGAATATTACATATAAACATCCTCACAAATATGACAATATCTCTATTATTCTGTTATGTTATATTGAGTTATAAATATACTTCACTACTCTACTCTCTTTTAAACTTTGTACATTAAATGAATATTACATATAAACATCCTCACAAATATGACAATAACTCTTTTATTATGTTATGTTATATTGAGTTATAAATATACTTCACTACTCTACTCTCTTTTAAACGTTGTACACTAAATTTTTATGATAACATTAAAAGTATTTTCAAAGAGTAGGCTTATCATGGTTCATGTTTTTTTTTTAGTTTGCTAGTTTGTCCGTGACTTGCTAGACTAGCTTGTGGCTGAGAAACAAGGACTCAAGGGCATCTAGGTTTCGAACGGATGACTTTAACATCATAGACATACTCCGTCACAGATTGTCCTACACCTAAGAGACTATTATAACTCATATTATTCTCAAACAGTAATGTTATTAATATACTAATGACTTCTATTTGAATTTAAAATCTTCTTAAAATGATCCCTCCTTTATACCCTTGACTTTAAAATCTCTTTAAGATGATCCAGCTTGAGAACTGAAATGTAGTCATCAAATGCTCACTGTAGTATTTTTCTTTGAACAAATTTTCAATTTGAATCCAATTTTTTTTCAAAACGATCGAAGCCTGAGACTCTTATTCTTACTGTCATTAACTCAGAAGCTTAAAGATGATCCAACTTGAGGATCGAAACGTAGAGTGATGAACAGATGATCCAACTTGAGGATCGAAACGCTGAATGTACTCTTCCCCTTCTATAACAATTCTCAGTGCTTAACTTGAACAACTCTTGGAGAAGGCACTATTGTCTAGTTTTTGACATCTTTCTTAAAGAACGTGAACATATGGAATTTGTCACTATGAATTGGAATGAATACAATCTACTTATTCTTTTTTTCTTTTATTTTTATTAGGATACTCGTGAGTTTATAATATAGTATATTAATGTTTGTAAGTTGTTGGCTTTAAGATTCTTTTCATTTTTCTCTGTAATTATGGAGAATCAAGATCTGAGTGTGTATGTATAAATTAAAATTTAATATGTTTATAAAACAATATTGTTATAGGAAGTTTTAGCAGTCCTTTGAGACATAGTTAGTTATACAAACTTCAGATTTTAGTTAAAATTATAATACTTCTCTCATGGTTCCTTAGTAGACAAGTTTTTTTTTTTTATTTATTTATTTACAGAAGACTGTTTTGGTTTTTTTTAGCAACTGATACAATTCAAACACCTATGTACATGTTGTTTATATTAATTTAGTTTTTTCTTACTTAAAACAATGTTTATGAAATAGTGAATTGGTTTATTTATTTATTATAGTTCTAGAATATTGAGTTTATAATATAGTGAATTATTGTTTACTCGGAGATTTTCTCCATTTTTCTATGAATAAATTAAATGCCGATATTAAGATTTTAGTAACTGTATAATATTAACTGTTGGCTTGCTTCATCTTTCGATTTATGAATTAATACCAATATTCTGGGCATTCTCTATTTAACTTTGCCTTTGTGCTAATTCGATGGCGGATAGGATTGTTTTTGTGTAGAAGGTTATAACATGTTTGTTTACTAATTGGGTGATGTGTAAGTTTTGTTGTTGTTTTTTTGTATAGTTGCATTCGAATTGTTTTTGGCATTTTCAATGCTTTTGAAATTCGTTTTTGAAGTTCCAGGAGCTTGGGAATTAGTTGGGAACGTCTCTAATTAGTTGGGAATTTTTTTGGGAACTTGGAGCTTTTTGGAAGCTTCAACATCAAAGAAATGGGAGCTTGAGAACT
Source organism: Picea engelmannii (assembly GCA_009831015.1). NCBI lineage: Eukaryota > Viridiplantae > Streptophyta > Pinopsida > Pinales > Pinaceae > Picea > Picea engelmannii. Next base: position 5,843 of record WSFP011461655.1, read on the forward strand.
GGTTTCCTAAAAGAAGAGCTTTAAATTATAATTATATTAAATTAAAATGTAAATATTTATTCAAAATATCAAGATAAAACTAAGACTAAACTACATGTAAATATTATTTGAAGAATTAGTTAAGAAAAAAAACTTAATAATACTCACTTTATAGTTGTGGATATGAATTTTTTTTAATACATGTATGTTTTTCTTCAAGCCCAAACTAAACTTAAAAGTCTAATAAATAAATACCCTATCCACCACAAGCATGTGCTCCAGTGTGTAGTTGATATCAACCAACCATATCATTGACTTTTATTGTATTTTCATATTAGAAGAGTAGTATTATTTTGTTTTTTCCAATAAAAAAAGATTAATGCTTCAAATTTACAAAGATGTTTAAAGTTTATATATGTAAAGTTTATTTTTAAAAAGATGTTAAAATTGTATATATGTATTTTCAATTTGTGCTTCTCATTTTTTAATGGAATATTTATGGATATTAAACTTTTAGTGTTAAATATATTCATATAATTATTAGCACAAATTAAATTAGTAATTTTAATATTGTAGTTGTTGCAATAGGAGAAACATTGTCCTCTATTGACCTTCAATTTTATTGAAATAAAACTTAAAATGTATCAATATCTACATTGTAATATAAAGTATCATTGTAATCCAAAATATTCAAGTTTCTTGTAAATTTAAGGGAAACTTCTACAAAACTTTATCTATTTTTGATTAATTTTTTTTTAATAATGCTCTTCAAATCTAAATAATTTTATCAATTTAATAAAAAAAATGCAATTTCATTAATAATAAACAATAATTTTGAACTAATTCTAAAAATTTTGAATTTTTTAAATATTTTAAATTAATTTAATTAATATAAAATAATATTTCAACCAGATTTTATTTTATTAACCAGATTCAAATTCAAATGAACACAAGCAATTTGAATACCCTATATCAAACATCTTTTTAATACACTTTAACACCACTAACTTATGTCGCATTTAATAAGTACTCGGAAAAACTTTCCCACCGCTTGCACTAGGACCTTTCAACCTTTCATTCGATGGCAATTTAGGCAAGCATGTTAAAGACTTGGACAACATTTAGCTTTAAACAAATGCAAAACGATAATCGTGATTAATAGGAACGATTAATTACTAGTCATATGCATCATGTAAAAACCTCTTAGGTTCTCAGTACATCGTATTGAGGCTTCTTAGTAGGAGCACATTCTTTCCATGTTGTCTAGGACACAACTTTAATGATGGGTAAATTATTTTGAAATTAAAAAAAAAAAAAAAATCATCTATATAATTGATATATTGTTTTTGAAATTATGAAAATAAATGTATTCAAGTGAAGAATACAAATTTGAAAATGTGAATATGAATATTTTCAAAGTGTGAATTTGGTTTCAAAATTTGAACTTTGATTTTAAAAGTGTGAATCTCAATTACAGAAAAAATGATTTCGATTATTAAAATGTTAATATCAAATTATGAGAGTGTGCATTTCAATTCCAAAATTGTGGATATAAATTCTTGTGTGAGTGCTTCCAATTATGATATTAATATCTAACATTTTATTTATGTATGTGCATGTATATTACTATTTCATCAATTGCTTAGTATATCAAGATTAAAGAGAAGAAAAATAAAAACAATTGTTGTTAACAAGTTCATTAAAATTTGAAGTAGAGTACATTCAATATCATTGCCAATGCCACTCATAGACATAAGATCCATACATACAAAATGAATATTATGATTTATTCCTTCATAAGAACTTTGTCGCCTTATATATAAACATTATAACTAGATTACAATGGAAATATATAAACCCCACATCCTAGGCCAAGATGAAAGCAAGCAACAAACCTTAAATAGTTTTATTAGAAGAAATAAATAGGGCTATGAATGCCTAATCTTAGAGTTCTGAAGTGATACAAGTCATTAAAAGACAAAAGAATGGAAGTCCTTTTTCAAATAAAGTCACATTCATCAGTGGTGTTGGCTTCCAAAACTACATTGCAAAATATCAAGTTCCTTACACCAACCAAAGAAGCCTTAGTGATATATATATAATATACAACTACCCATTTTAACCACAACAACTCTATTCTTTCTTTAGGATAGCTATTTTCCAACTCAAGGGGAGAATCCCAAGATACTATCTATGATTTAGACATTAAGCTTAAAAGGAAATGTTAAATCAAGAGGAAGTTTAAGATTGATGTTTTAACAATACATTGGACTTGAGAGGATTGGTGAATACCCATTGGGTAATGTAGTCCTCATGTAACACAATAGACTTAGAAAGTGAAAGATGACAAAGTCGTCGATGGAAAAATATGAATCTCGCTAAGGTGATCAATTAGAATATGAATATATACTAAGGTGATCAATTAGAATATGAATATATACTAGAATAAGATACTCTGAAAATGTAGAATTATTCTTCACTAAAACCATCAACCATTAGTAAAGTGGTCAACTATATTAACCATGTAATTATTATTGAAAGCATCATGAACTAAAAAAATGAGTGCAACCATTATGATTAACACAATCCCACACAACATAAACGGGGATAGGTAATCTATCCCACGTGATCAATAATCATTCACATGAAAACTAGAGACCATAAATTCAATAATATTCATGTATTGTAGCATCAAATCCAAATATATAATCTTGAATGAGAGATAAAGGAACAACCAACATTACATAGTTCCTCTTAATATCAAATAAACAATACAATAAGCCACGTTCTCTAACCTTTTAACTACCTTCATCACTTGTTTAAATATATTATTAATATATTGATCATCTTTTGCCATCTCAAACACAATCAATATTGTTACAATTAAAAATATCATTTACTCTCCGGCACAACAAAAGAAATTGGCACATTAGATCATTTGACATAGTTGGAATCGATTCCCTTTCTTGATCTTATTCACTAAATAAGAATACCTCATTTTCCTTGAAGCCATCCCTTATCATCATTATACTCTCCCACATTCAAGTATATTTTCATTAATTCATCAACATTCTTCATTATTTTGATCCTTCCTTACTTGTTGGCCAATTCTCAAATCCTCATATGACCATTGGTCCTCAATATTGTTGCTATGTAAACTCCAAGCGGCTCCATGATTTGTATTAATTTCAAGTTTCCATTTAACCATGCTCTTCCACACAATGTCCAATGACTAATAACATGAATTGTACATCCACCTAAATTTATTTAAATATTCTCCTCTTCTTGATATATGGCATGACTCGATTGGATAATTATGATGCATAAACATTTTTATTTTGACAATATACATCATGCCTTTTCTAATAGGCCCTTATTTTCTCAAAATGTCTCAAGAAAGCCAAATATATGGCATTTGGAAGAATATGTTATAGTTGTTGATACAAATTGGATCATCATACAATTTTTCATCTATATTTGTACTTTATGGGTGGAAAAAATGGGAGGAATTGGCTTGCAAGGGAATTTTAGTAGCAGGTTCCAGTATGGAAAATTAGGGTGAAGAACCTTCCTGAGCCCTTTTGCGGCATTAAACAATAATTTTTGGGGTTATAGGGTCCATAATTTTTTCACACACTCTCGACGATGTTCTAAACACTGATACCTTTCCAATGATGTATAAATCACTTTAATCAGAGATCATAAGAAAAATTTATGTCTCCCACAAGTTGACCTACCTTCTTGACCACCATGGTACGAGTGGATGCCACATCATCCCCCATTTCTCACACATGTGGGGCTAGCCATGTGTGGAATTTAAGGAATAATCTAGAAGGTCCAAAACTTATTAATAATTGAAGGTTGAGGAAGTCAAAACCCTAATCCTAGAAGGCTATTAGGTTATGTTAAATATCATACTTTTAGGAGGAGAAGGGGTTCCATTCTTTTTTATTGTACTTGTTCCATATATGAGAAGAGAATCCAAGGAGTGGTATTTTGAGAGCATAACAGAGGATGTAGAAGATTTTGTAGCAACCATTCAGGACACAATGTCAAAGACAACTCCATAATGAGCGCCTCTTTCTTTGTACTTACTTTTCAGAACTGAAGAAAAGAGAGCAGAGCATAGGCCTCACCTTCTATCTAGGTTTTATCTCGTATTGTGTTTCCCACGACACATCTTCTATTCAATTGTGTGGACGGTGTGTATATTTTTGCATGTTCTTTTATTTTGTATTTTGATGGAAATATCGTGTTGGAATTGATGTTAACATGAAGACAAGAAGTACCATAGTGGAGTATGACATGTAATTGTAGTAAACGCTACAATAATAGTGAGTTACAAAAACTCAATGGAACACTAGAATACATGAGATCGCCCGATCGAGTGCTTTGAAAGAATGAAAGAATGAAAATAAAAGAATGAGACAATTTAAATTACTACACTGGTCGAGTCAAGTTTTCCTGATGACTATATATTCTGTTGAGACAAGATCATGATGAAAAAAATGAATACTAGCGAGTCACCCTCTTGAATACTTTCTCTTGCACCATCATTTCAGAGAGTAGTCGAAGGGAAATTTGTTGATGCAACACCGAGAACCTTTGATTCTGTCATATCAACATGGTAGTCAATATTTTGTAGCAAGTTTTGGTCATCATTTTTTCCAGGCCGAAGTTGGATGACCTTTCAAACCCAAACAATTTCCAGTAGAAACCAATGATTGGATCCACTCAGGGAATCAATTGTTCAATAAATTATCATTCATGTCAAAGGTTAGTAAGTCATCAAATATATGTCAAAGGTTAGTAAGTGATTAAATATAAATGTGATCTTGGTATCACTTTAATAAATACAAAGTGGAAATGTTAAGTGTAAATAGATTTTACAAAAAAGTGGAAGTGAAAGTGGACTAAATATAAATATGACTTTAATAAATAACAATAGTGGAAAAGTTAAGTGGAAACAGAGTTTACTCAAAAAGTGGAAATGAAAGTTGACTAAATATAAATATGACTTTAATAAATAACAAAAGTTGAAAAGTTAGGTGGAAGTGGAGCTTACATAAAAGAGGAGTACATATGAAAGTGGAATAAAGAAAAAAGTATTTAAGTGAAATTGGATTAAAGAAAATGGTAAAAGTGAAAGTGGTGTTAAAGAAAAAGGGAAAAAGTGAAAGAGCACATGGTATTTGCAAACCATGGTGGTATTTCGCTATGGTAAGGTAAAAAGTGAATTAAATCATGATAGTCAAAATCTATTGACCCAATTGAAAACATGACTAAACGATCTAAAAGGAACAATGGTTCATTGACATCATATTAATTAAAATAGTATGCTTATTATCTTATATTGAAAATGAATATAATAATAATGAAGAGATACATTCCTATATTGAAGAGGTGCAATTGTTCAGTTGTATATGACCATTTGAAGACTATATAAATGAGAATTCTTGTTGAAAGAGAGTGTGTATTTATGCTTAAAATATGAATACCAATAACAGATCCAGAGGCCAAGAAAGCAAATGAAGATTTGCAGCAGAATCTAAAGAAGATTATGAAGATTTGAAGATTCAAGTACTTATCATAAAAAGGGAGGTTGGGTGATGCTAGGGAAGGTTGGATCCTAAAAAGAAGGTGGTAGCCTCCTTCTAGCTAAAGCTAGTAAACCAAGGTGTTGCATCATATTTTTAGTTATAGCTGAAGAAACTAGGGATTTGGTGCTTCCCTCCAGTTGGTGTTGGTAAAATCTAGGGGGTTGCAACCTCCTTCTAGTTGTTTCTAGTAAAACAAGGAATTAGTGTTTCCTTTGAGTTGGAACTCATAAATTAAATGTAATATTTATTGAAAATAAGAAGAACATTTGTGAAGTTGGGTTTACCACGTTTAAATTCTATGTACTATACCTTTTCGTTGATCATTTGTTTTGATTTGATAAAATTAATAATTAAGTGGTTTTAAATTGTTCAAAAATGATAATATTGATTCACTCCCCTCTCATTATTAAACAATATTCCAACATATTTCAGTTATATTCATAATTTTAAGCAATAAGATAATAATCCGTAATCTAGGATCTAATAAAGTAATTTGCATAAACTAAGATTTCATAATATTTAACATATCTTGTGATGAACTATTCCAATAGAATATCCACGACACTTTAAATATCATTTACTATTTTATTCATGCCTAATCACCCACATTCATTGAATTTGGTGATTTTTTTTTTATACCACACGTTCCGTGTGAAGTCACCCTTTGAAGTTTATATTGAAAACCACTTATATATCCCTTAATGCGAATGTTTGGTCTCCATACTTTTTCATCCATTAGACATCATGCATGCTAGGTCATCTTCTCCATTAGTTGAGTCATGTTATTACCATGTGCCATGATGCTACCATCAATGCTACATGTTAGCTGAGTAATATTATTACCATGTAGCATTATGATACCATTTATTTTTTTCCTTGATTTCCACTTCGTCATATGTTCAAAGTTACATTAGCTCATTAGTAAATTTACCTCATTTCGGCCTAATCCCTATATGGATTTGTAGCTCTAAAACATGATGCTTCAACATAGTTGGGATCTTTCTAAGTCTATCCATATTGGAGTGGGAAATCCCCATGACAAACTTAGTTGTGAAGGATGAAAGAATAGGGTCTTTGGTCTCTTCCATGGGAGCTCGCCATCCCAGAATAGGATGTCCCCCTTATTCTCCTAACTGCAAGATAGGTGTGGGTATTCAGAACCAAGACCTCCAAGGGAGTTTTCATAACATGGTGTGGGATAGTCCAATGAAACCCATGATGCTAAAGGAAACTAATGTAGTGTAATTGAGGCTTGGAAGGGTTTCTATTTAATATGATTTGTGATGAAAACAAGTAAATCCAAATTCCTATAAAAAATATTCTGAGACTAAAGGGATCCTTTAGGGAAAATAAAACATGAATATTTGAGAAAATATCTTCATTTATGTTTATGTACTGCTCTACTCATATTGGTACCAATATTTTTTATAAGTAGCCCCAAAGTCTGTGCATATAATTTCAATGACTAACAATTCGCTTCATATGGGGACAATAATCCCCTTTATGGGGTGATAAGAACCTTAGAATCTATAGGATAAAATAAAAAACTTTATGTTTCCTCCTACATCTCTTTCACACTTTATTTTTTCCCTCATTCATTTATTTATTTTGTATATTTTCTAGCCATTGGACTTGCTTTTATTTCATGCACCCATATGTAATTTGGATCAATGAGTATAATATGAGATTACTGATGACTTTGTCATTTAAAACCTAATCCCATCAATATCAAGACTGGGAGAATATCATTGACAATAGGACTTAGATATGACTTTGGTAGGATAACACAAACCTTGAGAAGTGTTTACAGATGATAGGGTTGAATTACTTAGATTTGAAACTCATTGACATAATTATTTGATAACATGACATATAAATTTGACCATCATTATACCTTGAAATATTCATTAAACCAATCACATATGTAATTTCAAAGACACAAACTATAATACCTTACGTATTGAAGGGAATAGGAATCAAAGGCTCAAAATCATAAGGCATGAATGGAAAAGTGATACTTGTAACAAATAGGTTTTAAATATAATGACTGAAATCCTACGCATACTATAGTCCTAAACTATCATAAATCATGAGGATTAATATTTTTCATAATTAACCTTTCCTACCCTAACCTACTAATGACAATCATTGCTAGGTGAAGCCATACTTCTCCTGTAGGCATTTAGTAATTTTTCCCTTATGCTCAATGATGAACCAAAATAAAGACCTTGTTAAATGAATCCAAACCCAAGTTGATCACTAAATAAATTTGATTTCTAAAAATGGAGGTGAAACTTCAAATTTCATACCTATGAAAATACATGTTGAAACTTGATCTCTTAATTTATCCATAATTCTACAAATTGATTCCATCAATCTAAGGGATTACACCATGACTTGCAAGATTACAAAAACTAAGTGGATAAATCATTAGTACCATGGTTTCCTTTAATATATCTAGTTTTTCATGGTCACTAAGATTAAGGGACTTATCCTCCTTTCTAGTAGGAGAACCCCCTTATAGCATGGAAAAAAGTAAATTAGTGGACCAAATCATACCACATCTGAAAACCAATTCATTTTTATCCACTTGATGCCCTTGAATCCAATATTACCTAAATACATGGTGCTCATAAAAAATAAGTTGATAGTTATTTCTCCTTTCTTAATGTTTCTCTATGGATATGGTTATCATACCAATATTCTCCTTTGATGGTTCTATATACTCCATATGATGGTTGTCATCTAAAGTGATGGAAACCTAATCTTGCAACCATTTTGTTAGTGTAAATCTGTGACAAGGGTTAGCATATCTAAAAATACATAGGCCACTTCAAGATTACAGAAAATAAAAGGGAAATAAAACTATACACTTGATAGTCAAAAAAAATCCACCACCAACACCAAGGGAGGATCCCCTGATAGAATGTCCCAATCAAACTCACTCTCATTTTTGATAGAAATCTCCACTGGTATGTGGGCCCGGTTTCCACCAAAAAAAGGTTAGATGCGATTTAGTGCAGATCTGATTGAAAGTATATAATCTAAGGATTTAAGATATATTACATATATTGTATATAATAACTATAATTAATATTGTATCTAACTAATATATATCCTAGATAGCTAGGAGAAGATTTGTTTAAATAAGACACAAAAATAATGATTTATTACTGAATTTAAGGAATTAATTCATAGAACTCAGTAAATGTTTAAGCACAAGTACATATATGAATATTTTTCAAAAAAATAGCTATTTAAAAAAAAAATCAAATGTAACTCTCGTATCCAATAAAATATCAATTGCAACAATAGTTAAAACATGAATGAAATTTCATGTATCAAGATGAAAATTAAAGCTGCACAACTTAGAAAAATGGAGATTGAAAAATCACACATTCACACAGGGAATGTATGCAAAATATATCTGATCATCAATTCCCTCTTAAAACTGATAACGATATACATGTTTATTACAAGATTTTCTATCCCCTTCTCTATCGAAAGAATTTCCTTTTAAACCCTCCACTTACACAGTTCCACATTCAATTTCTACTTCATTTTGTTATAACAACTTCTATTTTTTAACTAACAATCATTGGGAAAAATCCTATGATTATTCCTTATAAGCAATGATATTGACACATGTTTTCATTTTCCAACTAAAGGAATTATCATTGTATAACAATTTTAAATTTGTTACACACATGACTATGTTTGATTCAATATCTTGAACGTATACTCTTCTTTATTTATTTGCAAGCAGATTCCCCTTTTCCTCATTTGTCCACTTCTTCCTTTATCCTCTCATTCTACCCATTATCATGGTCATAATGATTATTCTTGTTTCATATAATTTTGCAAAATATGTAAAAAAATGACAGTCACCGTGCATATCATAAATAAGTTATGTAAAACAAATTCAAAGTAAATTTATTAAAAATCATAACTAAACAACTAACAAATAATTTGTTCAATGATTTATCTTTTCTTCTTTTATTCAATCCAATTCCATTTTTGGAAATGTAGACTCTGATTCAATGTGGCTATAGAGGATACAATTTGTTGTTTTGACCGGTGGTTAGTTGTTTTATCATCACACAATTATAGAAATTAGCACCATATTGATCAGGTGAACTTATGATAAAATATGTATAAGTGTATCCTTAGTCATTGTATTTCATGTGCATGGTAGCATATGATATAGATTGCATTATATTGTGTATTCTTTTAGCCTTTACTGTATATCATATCCATATACGAAAATACTATTGGACTTTGGTGTTATGGTGTTGGCATTGATTTCAAATATGGGGCATTGATGTCAAATTGTTGTAGGATAAGATCAAGAGACATAGCGGGGAGATTCTACAAAGAATCCACACAAAAAATCAGAGCGCGTAGCGTTAGGACCTTTGGAAAGGTTGAAGAAAATTTCAAAAAGGAGAGTGTCATGCATAAGCACTATTGGGATCGAAATCCCTGCATAACTGTAGAATTTAACCTGTTAGAATCCTAACCGTTGATTTTCCTTTTCAGAATGAATTAGAATAAATGATCGACAACACACTCTCTATATAAAGGGATCTTAAATTACAATTATCCGATCAAGATTTAGGGAAGAATATCAACCATTGGATCAAGCATAGACGAGTGATTGGAGGAGATTAAATATCAAACATCAAATTGTGTAGATCATCATCAGTGGTTAATTGAATTCAACAGGGAGATAGAAAGTTTTGTGACTCTATAACTTCACCACTTCAACGATTATTAGAGACAAGGCAGAGGCATGAAATCATGAAATCACGTGAGTCGTAGATCAAGTATCTATCACGTAACCTTTTCAACTATTATATCAAGTATTTTAAGGATATCAAAAGTACTTCAGAGAATTTACTTCATGAGTTGTAAGGTTTGAGCTTTAAAACCATCCCGAAGGCCAAAACACGTGGCAAGTAGAGATCAGATAAGTGGTGACCATCCGTCCAACAAAGGATTAAAATGTGGTCATTGATTTCAACGAGGCTAAGAGTTAAATGAATAATAGATCTATCCATCCATCAGAGAGGTAGATCAACGACCAACGAGGCCATCAACGATGTAAATATGTAGACAAGTTAAGTGTTGAGGCAAAGGGAGGCTAGATCAATGAAAGAATCCATACCATCGATTTGGAGAAATTTGGGAATAATGCTAGTCATCGAATCTAGCATTATAGGAAGGATAGAGTAAGTTGGAGGTGTTAATCGAAAGTAAGAATTCATCATCTCTTTATTACCATTTCGGAAGGTAATCCTATGGGAGGATGAATGGTTGTAAAATGAAAAAATCGCAAAATACCTCCAACTGTCGTATCGTGAGGTCAGTGCAGTTGGAAGACAGAAAGAAATATTGATCATTGGGTCAACTCTTAATTAAGTACCAACCGTCGATTTGATTGGAATGAGAGCTACAGGTTGAGGAAATCAGATCGTCGATATGGAGTCATGATCAATGACGGAGGAGCAACCGCATGCCACAAGTTGCATGAATGTTAATTCTAGGGAAGTGTCGCACTATTAATATGGACCGTCGATGAAATTTATGACGTGTCAGTCCAAGATTAACGTGACACCTTGTTAGTGTTAATGTGCCACCTTATTGGGTTTGCATAGGCCATCAATCTCACTATTTGATTAAAACAGGACTGTTGGATCACCCCTTTGGTTGGTTATTGTTATAACTTTTGATAGCAAGGTTAATGAGGTAAATCAACGATCCTGATTAAAATCACACAAAGGGATAAGTGCATGGATCTATCCATTGGTCTCTCATAGAGTAGAAAAGGTTTAGCGCCTTTAGATTTGGTTCTTAAGAACTGTTGCATCCATATAGGTTGTTAGAGCTTTGTAACAGGGGAAGAGTTAAGCCTGAATGCACTATAGAGGTCCTTGGACACCCCATTGTGGGTTTGAGGTGCAGTGAATCAAATTATAGGTTTCCATAACTGTGGGTAGGCCAGGGAAACAGTGCCAATTGAGAATATGATTCTTAATTAAACAGAAAGAGGAACCAAGGTCACCCAATAAAATTAAAACATAATAGTAAAAGAATAAATTTGTTACTAAAGTAACATAATTGTTAAATAACTGAAAAGGTGCAATGGTTCAGTATTAAAAGACACAACGTTTCAATTTTATACCTTTTAGAAGACTATATAAACATAAATATATGGTGAGAAGAAGGTGTATATGTGGCCCAATTCAGAATAACAAAACAAAATCATAGTCCAAGTAAGAAATTAAATATGCTTATGAAGTGAGGGTGGAAGGGAGGGGCAAAGGAGGATTGTAGTCCTCTATAGGTTGGTTCCTGAGACAAGGGAGTTGGTTCTCTAAACATGGAGTTGGTGTTCCTGGAGTTGGTTCTCTAAATAGGGAGTTGGTGCTTCCTAGAGTTGGTGCTCTGAACAAGGGATTGGTGTCTCCTTGAGTTGGTTCTCAAAAGAAGAAAGATTGGTGTCTATTATACATTGTAACTTGTACCTTTTGTGATTGTTAAAATTCAATTTTCAGTACATTCCTCTTGATCAATTATTGTGATTAATAAGTTTAATAATTAAATATTATTAAAATATTGAAAAATAAGAAATATTGATTCACCTCCCCCTCTCAGTATTGGCCAAGATTTTGATAATTGGTATCATATTAGGTTCCTTAATCATAATCTAACCACTTGAAGTCGAATTTTAAGAAATCCAATGGATCAACAAGAAGGAATGTCCTCCAACAAAGCACCATTGTTCAAAGGAAATGATTATGCATTTTGGAGTATAAGGATGAAAAGTGATATGATGGCTCTTGTATTTGATATTTGGATATATGTGGTAAATGGTTACACTACACCAACTACTGCATCTTCTTATACTACTAAAAAGAAAATATGCAATGATAATTCAAGAGTTGTTAATGCAATTCTGGGTTCATTAGCAAATCCAATATTTGTAAAAGTGTTGCATTGTAAATCAACAAAAGAAATTTGAGACAAACTTAAATTCATATATGAAGGAGATGGAAAAATTAAACAAGCAAAACTTCAAACATACAGAGGGAAGTTTAAGAATCTGAAGATGAAAGAAGAAAAAATTACAAAATATTTTCAAAGAATGGATGAAATAGTCAATTCAAACAGAGCATTGGCAAAAGAGATAAAAGAAAAAATTGTTCTTCAAAAGGTGTTGATATCATTACCAATGAGATATGATGCCAATATCTCTACCTTGGAAGATAGATAATACCTTGACAAACTTGCAATGGATGAACTTCATGGGATCCTTATAGCCTATGAAATGAGAACTAGGAAAGAAAATTCATCAAAAGGATAAACAACATTC
>ML875021.1:0-13806 GCA_009831015.1 Picea engelmannii
CTCAGGGCACTAACTAAGGAGGATAGACCGTACCCTTAGCCGTACTACCCGACTACCCAGGTACTAGAGAGTATCTTCTCGAGTGCTGTTCTCGGTGACACTATAGCAGTCTGGCGACCGATAGGTTTATCTAAAGAGGGCTTCAGGAAATCTAGGTTGATCCGTACACAGGTGTTGTCTAATGCGTTACCACTCGAAGGGGTACCAACAAGGGTTACAAGGGTGGCCAACAGATGTGCGCTTAAGAACCACTTGTATTTCCTGCGTGTATGAATCCCTCAACCGCGAGTTTATGCACGTAACGATAGATATATGTGGCTTAAAGACGCTAGAATACGTCTCTACCCTGAAAAAAAACACCCACAATTTCTGCCAAGGAAAGTGCTCTGATACCACTTGCAAGATACCAGATATATAAAATATGCAAAAAATAAATGAAATGCTAGAAATGACAGAATAAAAGCAAAATATCCAGCATAATCTTCACAATACACATAAATGATATACGAAATAGCAACAGAAATAGCACTTTGATTCAGATAGCAATGTTCACAGGCCTCTTCGAGGGGGCAACCTCCAGTCGAGCAGTGCTATGTTACAATAATCTCCAAGCTAGGGTTCTCATACCCTCGCCTCTTATTTATACTAAATATGTCTATTAAGAGAATCCTCTAGAGGAAGATCCTTCTAGAAGCGGAAGCTTCTATTAGGTCTTCTTACATCCGCCTTATTCTATTTTATTGAAAGGCCTTATTAATATTGACCTCTATTACATCCAAATACATTGATCTACCTATGTGCAGGTTAGGACCTTAACAGAAAGCCTCATGGGGAATAAAACCCAACAAAACTTCCTTAATATAGATAGCCAATACAATGCCAAGAGATAACTCAAACAAGTACATAATGTTCTCTCCCAAAGATGCACTTCTCTCTCTCTCTCTCTTATCCAACTGCAGCTCCGAAACTTGTCTCTCAATGAACAAGTGAGTGTATGTCTAAGTGAGGCGCTATCCTCCTTACTTATACAAGACTGACATGTGTGGGAATGTCCTTTCACTGGCAGGGACGACTTCTTCGCTTGGGTGGTTATAACCACCTTTATTATATTCTAGGGCCTCTTTGATATATTCTGGGGTATACTTCTTCTTTTGCCTATTACAATTATATTATGACCAGTCCACAAAAGGGGATTTGGTCCTTTTACAATAGACGACATGATCAATCCACAATGGGGATTGATCCAATGAATAATATATCAAATAATAATAAGAATACACTTTGCAGTTACATTATTTCAACAAAAATTTCATCCACTCTTTGATTAGATTCTTCTTCAAAATTGGGTGTTTCATTATATTGCTTCCATATGGGAGAGTATGGGTGGGAAAAAACAATTAAAACATCGGCAAAAACATATGAATGCACCTTTGGGATGAACATTTCTGCAAATGAATCTTCCAACACATCCCAACTAGTAATGGAGTTAGGCATTAATGAACTATACCATTCAAGAGCATCCTCTCCTAGAGCTTGTAGGAATAATCTACATGTAACATTGTCTTCAGTGAGATTGAAATCATAACATGTACCTTTAAAATTAATCAAGTGTTTCTATGCATCTTCAGACGCACCACCAAAGAATGTAGAAAAAATTTCAACAAGAATATTGAGCATTTGAAAATCTGTTTCTGGTAGATTTAAAGGGGTATTATGAAATCGCCTCTTTCTTTGAGTATTTCTCCCTTTGGCTGAGTCTTGCAAAGCCATTGATGGGCTTGATGAAGAATATAAAGAAGCATTATGACATGAATGAAACCCTTCATTTTGAATTTTTTCAATGGAGTTTCCAGGGAGTTCATTCTCCTGAATATTTTCTCCTTCTCGTTTATTTTTGAAATTACAAAAAATGTGAGCCATGCTTACAATAAGCAACAATTTTATTGAATCTTCTTCTAGAAACTTTGAGAGATGGATATTTCTAGTCCCTCAAATATCTTGAAAATAAATTGTTTCCTAGTATTGTCGCCAAAAATGTTGACGCTTGAATCCGCCAAGGACCGAAACGACAACCTCATGAGGATGCAAATCCTCTTGCACTTTTATAGAGGTGGTACTCTTCTTCCCAAGATTTATGAAATGTGGGACTTTTATAAGAAGTCTATCAACAAAAAGTAAAATAGATATAACATAAAAGAAAAATATTTTTATTTTCTTTTAAAAAGAGAGTTCCTCAGAATGGACTAGGAAACACACACATTCATACATTTAAAGCAAATAAACAAAATTCCTCACATCCATCACAGTAGGGACACAGATTTATGATCACATAAAAACTAAAAGAAAATGATCTACATGCATAAGAGAACTTTGACAGAGTAATACATGGGCAGATCAAAAGGATATAAGAATAGATCAACATCAAATACTTTATATTTAGAAAAAACAGATTGTTCAAGATTGTTCCCAAAATAACTCTCTTGGAATATCTAAAAAAATATATAGTTCAATACATATTCTCTGAAATTCAAATGTGTTTGTCATAATGACTAGGATTGGGGATCCCACGGACCATAAAACAAATATGTATAAGAATGAAGTTCATATAAAGAAGAAAGTGTGTGGCAGAAGGCAACAAGACCTGGATAGAATAAAAAGGAAAATATCAATCTTCGGTTAAACCTTTCTATTTAAAGAGGTGGAGTAATTGAAGAGCTTGATAAAGATGAAAGGATGTGGTTAGTATAAAATTACTATGATGGTGTATCATATTCTTTAGTTGTTGTCTTGTTGTCATTTTTATTGTCTTCTTTGACAGTTACAGGAACCGTCGCAACTGTTTCTTTCCTTTTTTTAATAAAAGTTTTTAAGTAAACTTTTATTTTCACAATTTAATTAATTATCCATAAAAATAGGATGACTGTAATTTAAGTTTTCGGAATTTATAACCAAATTTTTAATCATGTAAACCACTTCTTATGTGATCCTTATTGTCTTATCTTTCCAACGATATAAAATTTATCCAAATCCGTTGCCTGGATCTCAAGATATGAGCTCGTGAAGTCGAGTTGTCATGCATTCCTATTACAAATGCAACTGACTGATATTTTAATTTCTGGGGAACATGTAGCAACCATTAGCCTTTGAAACCTATACCATCATCTTCTATATCGAAATACCTTTCCAACGGTATAAATTTTGCACGATTCTGACACCCGAAACTCAAGTTATGGCCTCTGCAAGATCGTGACTCAGCCACCATTGATCAAAATTCGTGGACAAATCTGGGCCCTTCGATTAAATTTCATCCAACCATTAATATATAGCCACATGTCTCCAATTAATGGCTTCCATGTGGCACTCCTCAATAGGATTAAACACATTTCCATGTCATCTAGGGAAATTTGGGCACATGGCATAAGGTTACAAGTGGATTACATAAAATAATGTATAAAGTGGAAAAGTTAAAGGTGAATATTATAATAGTAATAATGTTTCATGAAAATTAGTTAAGTGTATGGAGCACGAGAGTGTAATAAAAAGGGGAAAGGGTAGAAATGTAGGTCAAGGGGATAATTTGTAGGTGGCGGAGAAGGGTTGGCGGGTTGGGAAGTGAGGGGGAGGGAAATATTTGAGGTGAGGTAGGGGGGTAATTTGTAGGTGGAAGAAATGAGGGTGGTGCAATTTGTAGGTGGAGTAAATGAGGGGGGTGCAATTTGCAGGTGGCGACGAAGGGTTAGCGGGTTGGAAAGTGAGGGGAGGGAAACATTTGAGCTATGGCGAGTCTGATCGATCGCCATAAATCAAATAAATATTATGGGATGGGTGAGGGGTGAGGGACGAGGAAATGGAGAGAGGGGTGTAAGGTGAGTTTGTCGGGGACGGACATGAGGGGGATGAAGTGGTGAGGGAGTTATGGTGAGTCCAACTTACCACCATAACTCAAATAAATTTTAAGTAGAGGAGAATGACATGTGCCCACGAGAAATGCCATGAATTTTTTTTATGGGTTTTGAGCCTAGTACAAGAATATTTTCAAGGGTATTGAAGACAAAATTATTTAAAATTGCTTTCAAAATTTTAGCTTTATTCCACATGTAAGAGGCACCATTTTCCTCTTTAAACTTCAAACCTAGATCTCTTGAGAATACGAACTCGAATTTATGATCCGAAAAATGTATGTCGAAGCTAAGACCAAGGACTATACAAGGAACTATAGAAAGAACTATACATGGAACTTATAATAGTTCAAAAATTTTCACCTTCTGATATCATTTTTGTTTTATTATTCCAGGAGTGGAAATATATAGGTGACAAAATTTTGGTCAACATGAGGCTTCAAAGGCCTTTTTAACATTMAAAAAATCCAAAACCCTAATCCCAGAAGATGAAAATCYAATAGTKTTTTGGACCTCGGTTTGGGTAGTTTGGTGTATCAATTTCTCAGGGGCATAACTTTGGCATACAATCTTTGTTTTAGGTGCACGATAGCTCGTTGGAAAGGTATTGATGAGGAGATTCATTTCATAGTATCAATAAGAKACTTTGGAAATCATTAAAGTACCTTAAAATAAAATAAAAATGTTTTTCCCYTCAAAATGTCCCTGAAAGTTTAGGA
The DNA here is from genome assembly GCA_009831015.1 of Picea engelmannii. Lineage (NCBI taxonomy): Eukaryota > Viridiplantae > Streptophyta > Pinopsida > Pinales > Pinaceae > Picea > Picea engelmannii. The sequence continues at coordinate 4,619 of ML875021.1, forward strand.
CCCGAAAAACTRTTAAAAATAGTAAATTTCCAACAAAATGTTTTGAGCCAGTTTGAATATTTGGTTGGCCACCGATATCCACCTGGATGAATCCTMTCTCATTAGGAAGCAATGATATCCATTGTGTTKAGTTCCTGGGGGAGAGGGGAAAKCATTTATTGAATCYGAATCTTGGTGAGTTGCTTGCCATAYTGGAGAACTTGYGTTGCTTAGCTTGTTAAACGTTGTCATGAACCTATTGTTGGCAGGGTTGAATCTGTTCAACCAAACTATTGTATATTGGATTGATTGGGAAGTGTGTAGGTACAATTGTAGGTGAAGAAACAATATCTTCTTTCTCTTAAGCAATCTACTTATGTTTGAAACAATGGTCTTGGGCCAAGGCTGCAGTGGTTGTAGTTTTCTTTTGTTCACCTTTTGAACATATTGTGAAAAGGTTGTATTTTACAGTATGAGAGATTACCTTGAGACACTTTTTTGGTGGGACAATAGTCAAAACTACCTCTGGTATCCTGTAAATATGATCCCCTAGAGTAATAATGACACTATGGGGTCGAGACTCATAAATAGCATGGCCTTTCCACATATATGGTTTTCCCAAAATAAAATCACAGACATCCAGTGGGAAAACATCACATAATACCTCATCCTTGAAGGGATGGATGTTGTATGACAATCAACACTGTTGGTTGACACAAAGATCTCATCTCTGGGGAAGCCACCCGATGTTGTATGGTTGTGGGTGTGGTGTTGTCGACGATCCCAATTGTTTGATGACCTTTGCTGAGATGAGGTTCTTTTGGCTTCCAATTTCAAAAATAAAATGAAGTAGGGTGCCCTTCACCCACATCTGTGAATGAAAAATGTGCTCCCCCTCCTCAGGATCTGTTGGTTCTTCTGGTTGAATTGTCGATGATCTATCTTCCCCCATTATTTTATGAATCAAATTTTGAATCAAGGTTCGAATCCTTTTAGTTGATCTTGAACACCAATGATTTTTTTGAGTGACATTCATCTGTGCTATGCTAGGGGATTTTGTGGAAATCGAACCACTTTCCAGTGTCCTTCTTCATATTTCTGTTACCCTTATTTTCCTATGGCTTGGATTGATTTTCTAGAAGCTATTTGTTAGGGTCATCTTTACCATACGGTTTTTGTGGATTTGCAGACCTAAAATACCGTTTGTTCTGGTGCCTAAATTTCTGTTCGATTTTGACAAGATATCGATATGCAACTCCCAGTGATGTGATGTCCAGGAAATCCATTTTGGTTTGGATGTACCTATGCAGAGTTCGACGGTATTTCAGAACCATATGCCACTCAGAGTCTTTGATACCTAGCTTGGTGTGCAAGGTATGTAAAGTATTTATGAACTCCGACACTATTTGGCCCCTCTCTTGCCCCAGTGTGGTCCATATCATGTACTGGTCGTCATAGTTACCAACAAGATAATATTGTTCCTTGACTGCATCCATACAAAAATCTCAAGTAGGCTCAACGCCATATATTCCAAAATCCTCTGTGGAACTTTTATGCTAGTAAGTTTCCCACCAATGTTTGACATGGGGGAGAGCCTTAAGGAGTGTGAAGGTGATCTTTTCCCTGTGGGAAAAATTGTGAGCAAAGAAATAACGTTATAGTAGATTTAATCATTTTTCTAAGGCATTCGCATCTATCCGACCTTCAAATACGCGAATATCAAAATTAACTTGTACCTTGAAATGAGAGGTGCCTCCAAAGTGGTCGCTTTATGAATATGCATATATTCTTATCAACATGTGTTGAAGGATGTGGGAAAAATTCTTCATCATTTCGTCCCTCTATCGCATGAGAGCTTGCTCAAGTAACAGATTAAGAGAATCATTTTCTCTGTCATTTTTCTTTTTTTTTTGCAATGGAGGGTTTCTTTGGCATGATAGAGTAATGATCCTTAAGAGAGACAAGCTCAAGAACCAGCTTGCTATACTCGTACCTCATCGGGGACATACACTAAAAAATGATCAAGAGTAGTCTTCTCTGATACCACTGATCCATATTATTTTTGGAATGAAATGAGAGCGGAGATATAATAAAGAAATGTATAGATATAGATCAATAATGGAACATAAATATATCAAATATATACCCATAAATACAAATATATATTAATACACAATTTCTATTAATGAGCAAAATGTACAAAACTATAGAAATACAGAGTGAAAGACTTGCTAGAATGGTGGAAGCTTATCTTTGAGAAGAGATGTGACAACTACGCTCATTCACAAGAAGATGATTTTTACAAATAGGCTCCAAAGGAATTTTTAAAATAAATAAAATCCAAAAACCTAACCCCGGAAGATGAAAAATCAACAGTTTTATGGACCCCGTTTTGGTATATCAACTTCCTGAGGGGGTAACTTTGGCATACAATCTCCGATTGAGGCAAACAATAGCTCGTTGGAAAGGTATTGTTGAGGAGTTTCATTCAATAGTAATTAGATAATTTTTATATTATTAAGGATTGATATCATGAAAAAACATCATTTAGGTATTCAAAATGGCCCCGAAAGTTTAGGACCCAAAAAATTGCTAAAAATAATAAATTGCCAACAAACTTCTTTGAGCTAGTTGAAATAGGTGGTTGACCACTGATATCCACTTGGAACAATATATGACCTCCTAAACCTTATTTGTTTCTTAAAAAATACTCAAAAATCATTATAGTAATGGTATAATGATGGTTATGCTTATAATATCAATAAATAGTAACTTTGATTTCCTAAACCCTATTTATGGTTATGCTTATTTATAATATCAATAAATAGTAACTTTGATTTCTTTGGTCTGTCACAACTATCGCATAGAATCCCCCTGTCTAATATTCATATTACCTAGGAGTCTCTAAGATGGATGGCTCCAAACAATTCCTTCTCTAATGTGTATTCATCATCATCTTAATTAGTATATTCATCATCATCTTCATGGATAGATTCATTATCTCTCTGAGCTCTGACTTCTTTCTTTCTGCCTGTGGATTCATCTCTCACTACAATACCTGAAAGTACAATATCTTGAACCTGTCCCTTATTTACCCATCCTTCCTTTATTTCAGTTATTTTCCAAACCTTTCTGTATCTGACATATTTATTTTTCTCTGTAGAATTTTCTTCATCTCGTTTTATTGCCAATCTTGCGATCTCTGGTACCTGGTCTTTGTTCACATGTTCTTCCTTTTTTCTTATCCATACTTTCTTATATTTGATATCAATATTCCCTTTCATGGAAGTATCAATCATGCTTCTATAATCATTGGTTATGTGTCCATAGTTATGACATTTGTAACACTCAATGTTACGTGCGACCACATAGGCACTTCTTGCTTGAACATTTATTTTATAATCCATGCAATCTGCAAACTTATGTCCAAATTTCGTACGATAAAAACAATGACCATAAAATAAATTTGCATACCTAGGAGTGAATTATCTTCTTTGTAGTGTAGTCCTTCTTATTGTTTTCCTTGACTGATCATGATCATGATTGAAGCTTCTTTGTGGCTTGAACATGGATGGTCTTCTTAAAGATGCATCTTTAATAGTTTTCTTAGATTATGGTTGACCATGATTCCTTCCTTTGAGTACTTCTGCACAAATCTTTCTATTTTCTTCAGTCTTCTTTTCTAGCAACATAGAGTGCTTCTCATCATTCTCTACAACTGATGTGGATGTTTCTATCTCTTCAACAATCTTGTTGAGCTTGACAATTTTGACTCTTAGTGTGACAACTTCTTCTTCAATATCATCAACCTCTTCTTCTTTCTTTATTATTTGAGACTTCATGACCTCTTTTGTTCTCTTTGCTTCTTTAAGTTGGATTTTCAATGTAATTATTTCTTCTCCCAATCTTCTCTCTTCTTTACCAAACTCTTCCTCAAGTTGATTTAAGTCTTTGGTTATTTCCTTGAGATGATCCATCAATATCTTTTCTCTTTTTTATGATTCTTCCTTTTTTGATTCTATGTTGGCTTCTAAACATTTCTTTTTATATTCTAGAGTTTAGTCAATTCTTCTGGCCTCTTCTAGTTGAGCTCTTAAATTCTTGATGACCTGCTGATATTTTTCAGAACCTTGAACACTTTCCTTTTGCTTCATCAATTCTTTCTTGGATGACTTGTTTTCTTCTCTTTCTTTCCTTAGATATTTAATTGCATTGATCAATTTTCTATGTAATCAAATTTTACTTCTTCATACTCTTCCTCTTCTGAATCTATCTGACATGATGAGCATCTTTTTTTCTTGTTTTGTATCTACATCTTCTTTGGAATTTTATGAATCTACGATGGGTGAAAAATATATGTCATGTAACTTATGCCAAAGTTCTTTGGCTGATGAAAATTTACCAACCTTTTGTCTTACTGGATTAGGTAATCCTTCCCAGATGAAATCCATTGTTATTTTTTTATTCTTATTCAATTCCTTCTTGGCTGCAGTCTTTGCCCTTTTTGAACTATCATATCCTGTAACAACTAATAGCCAAATATAATGTCCCTATGCCTGTAAAAATACTTCCGTCCTTATCCTCCACATCTCATACTTCAAACCATTCTGACCATTAAACATTGGTACTCCATTCTTAGAATAATACATAATCTCCTTCTAGTGGTTAAACTATTTCCTGAACAAACCTCATTGTGATACCAATTGTTGGATTATTGAAAGGGGGGGTGAATCAGTAATAGAGAAATTTTATCCTTTTTAACCATATAATCCAATTGTTTTATCAATGTAGAATTATCATCCAATACCTGTAGAGTAAATAAGAAATGAACAAATGAACAATCATACACATACACAATACACTAGTGTTTTACATGGAAACCCAAAGTGGGAGAAAACAACATAACGATTTTTCTTATATGTCTTGAAGAATTACATTCATTAGAAGCACCAACTTCCTTTGTTTTCCAGCTGCAACTAGAAGGAGTCTTCAACCCCCTAGTTTCTCAGGCTACAACCTGAGGGAAGCTCCAACTCCCTAATTCTCTGGCTACAACCAAAAGTAGGATACAACCCGCTATGTTCTCCGGCTACAACTTGAAGGTGGCTACAACCATTCATCCTTGCCCCATCCAACCGCCATGATGTATAAGTATAATGATGGAACCATTGTCACACTATAATTATGAGATATACTGTTGTAAACCTATACCAATCAACCTGTACAAATAACCTGAACCATGCATCAACCTATAACTCAACCTGTAATCAACCTGTACCATAAACAAGTGCATGAACCATGCACCAACCTGTACCAACCAACCTGTAATCAACCTGTACCATAAACAAGTGTATCAACCATGCAACAACCTATACCTCAACTTGTACCATGAAAAAGTGCATCAACCATGCAACAAACCTATACAAATAATATGTCACAAAAACCTATCCAAACAACCTATCACAAACACCCATCTCATCAATATTATCAAAACAATTATATCTACTCACCAATATCAATCACCAAGACAACTCACAAAGATGTGCATCAACCAAGCATAACACAACAACTCATCATCATCACCAAGATCAATATTTGTTTCTAATAATATACCAATACAAGTATGCTACATCATCCATAAAATATATGTCAACAATAATACTGACAAGTGCCTCCAACCATGTACCAAGTATGTACCAATCATGTATCAACTACTCATCAACTATGATTCATCAATATGTACCAACATCATCAACTATACACCTCATGTATGTCCCAACTCATCAACTACTTCTCTTAACCATATACCCAACATGTACCACAACCAAAATCCATCGTCAATTTCATCATCCAAATATGATTTGTAACTTTGTAATAGACTTGGTATATATGATCACATACCTACAAACCTTCCTTAAATTTAACAACAAGAGACTAACATTTTCATCAAACTTTTCTTTAGTATCACATGACTAGTTTTGGATTAGTCAACAACCCTAACTTTAAATAATCATAACTATGTACATATAATGAATAAATATATGAAAATTTTATAAAATTTTATTCAGTGTGTTTTATGCAATTCTTCCAGGTGTCACTACTTGGAACCTCTCATAAAAGGAGTTATAGAAAAAATGGCATACCTTGTTGAATTCTAGCTTATTCTAGAGAGCGACCTTGTAGAGCGTGCACCAAAAGGAATATTTGTTGAATAGATATAAAAATGTTACACAACATAATACATACTATACTCTAACCAACACATTTGGTATTATGAAATTTGGATCTGTTATGAAGACGTTATGATGTTTTTACCCGAAACACCTGTTTTAGACTAGTTTCAGGACTAGCCACAATCCTTATTTTCCACGGAGTGTAACTCCAACAATACAACAACTAAAAAGATGATTTTTTCACCACATATACTTGGATATGTTTCCTCAATGGAATAACAGTGTCATGGTCTGAATCATTCGAGAAATATTTTTATTGCGAAAATGGTGAGATGACCTGTAAATAAAATACCTTAAAAAGCATCATAAAAAACATTTATCCTCCCTTGAATTCTGGCCTTCTTTTCTTCACCTTCCATATGAAATTTATATTATATATCCCTTGGTTATCTCATTCACCTATATATATTCAATATTCTCAAGTTTTATGTGAAATGAGAGAGCCTTGCCTCTTATTTATACTCTCCATCTTCTAGGTCACTTAACCTATTTCTAGGTCACTTTACCCATTTATAGGTCACTTAACCTATTTTCCTCATTTTTAGGGTTAACCACTTTCGATAATTTGAAATTTCTCCATTACTTTATCATTTAAATATTCCTCCTTGACTTTGTCACCTCACTTTATCATTTAAATAATCTTCTTTGATTTTGTCACTTCACTTTATTATTTAAATAATCCTTCTTAACTTTGTCACTTTACTTTATCATTTGAATAATAATTTCTTCTTTTCAATCTCTTTGACTTCTTTGACCTTTTGGGGCTTCAAGCCAACATACGAGGGTCCTCCAACATCGTAAGGCCATAAATCTTAAACCGTGAGGATTTATGTGATGTTCCACATACCACCAGAAATGGCATGACATTTACTATCCATATAGTATAATATTACCTACAAGTATATCAAAATTTATACCATTATCCATCAAACAAACTTGGGTCCATTACCCAAGCCTTGGTTCTCCAACTTCTCATGACCATAACTCTCTAACCATGAGGAGTTATGTGACGTTCCACATGCCACCGGAAATGGAATGACATGTACTATCTATCTAGAATTTTATTACCTTAAAATATATTAAAACACATATCATTATACATGAAACAAACTTGGGTCCATTACCCAAGCCTTTGTGCTACCAGAATTTGCTACCAGACTTTCTCCAAGGGTTGACATCGATCAATAAGGGTTGAAATCAATATACAATATCACTCTCCAATGGATGACATAAATGAAAACCAACAATCCATCAACCTAAGCCAATTGTATGACAAATCAGAGTTTTGGAAGTGAATATATCGTTGATTGCAAATCAACTATTTTTTAGGGTTTTTTGTGATGGCGACGGGATTGCAGAGTTCATAATTTTTCATAGGGTACTCAAATTTGTACCAAATCAATGTCTTTGGATAACTCATTTTAAGAGATTTATTTTGGTATATTTTATGTGGTTTTTCCAATGGATGTTCACTCTCAAACCCTCAAGGAAATTCTACACACAATTTCCCAAATGCATGACACTTTGCATAACTTTAAAGAAGATATCAAGGATTATTTTTGTAGTATTCATGAGTCCTTAGCGAGCATTCAAGAGAAATATATTTTGGTGAAAATCATGAATGAATATCATCAAGAAGTGTATGCTTGGTATGATTTGGAGGATTATTGTGATGATTGGTATATGGATAGTTTTCATTTCTGGGATGAAAATCACTTCCATCTTTTATTTGATGACTCTACTCCACCTTATGTAGAGAACATAAATGTGACACATCATAAGCTAGCTATGATTATCAGTGTACATCCTGTAAATTCTACAATGGTATTGTTCTTTTCAGATTCAGCTTTGACCCTTTCCCACTATGTGGATGGATATTATTATTTGGATCCATGTGATAAGTGTTAGTATTGTGAGCATCATTTTTAGTTGATTATTGGGTGTCGATATCTTCTATGTGAAGTTCACATCAACAATTGGACATGGGACCCTGGCTTACAATGGAGGTTAGACTGCTTCAACATGGTGGCTTCCATTTCTCAATGGTAACCTAGTTCTCTTGTCTACTTCAGCACTATGATACACACTTATCCATGGGACCCTGATATATGGTTGTACATCAAGCATTGAGGACAACACTTTCATAAGAGGGATGGAATGTTTGGTAGCTAGAGAGGTTGTTGGGGGGGACAAAGGGCCCATAGTGATAATAATGGAGGCCATTCAATGTAAGATGGACTGGGTCCACTATATTATTAAATAAGGCCCACTATGGTAGTTAGATATAATAAATGGGTAGTTATATATAATAAATGTAAGAGGATCTTAGAAGGTGTTGACGCTTAAAAATGCAACGATGAATACTATGCTCACAAATGATTTCCAAGCTCTATTAACTATTTATATTAATAATAAACTAGTAGGTGGGACCCCCTTATATACTTGTGGTGCTATGATGGATATGTCATGCTTATATTTGTTTTTCTATTGTGATGCTACCAGCATAGTATTCTACAATTCAATGTTTCAAATCATGGTTAAAATGTTATGGTGACATAAAATTATTGGTTGATTGATGCATAGCACTAATAGTTTTTATAACCACTCACAAATTATATTAAGATGCCATATGGATGCAAGGATTATTATAAGTTTTGTCTATGCAATTAAATATGGCATTAATTAGTTTAAATATTTAATGCTATGTATGATTGTGACAAAAAAAGGGTGAGAAAACCTTTGCTAATAGACTTATGCGCCTTATTGAATGTTATATGTTGAATGGACATGGGTTAATTTTATAACACATTGTTATTTTGGAGAGTTTGACATTATAAAGGTGGGGCAATATGAAATTGGATTATGTCAATGGTTATGTGGTTGATTTAATGCTTAGTGCTATGGTGAATTGGATGGCTCATACATTGAATTGAATGAGGTTGGAGGGATAAGTGTTATTGGATAAATCCGTAAGTG
>ML875023.1:8343-18796 GCA_009831015.1 Picea engelmannii
CCCTTGACCAATAGTCATGTCCTTTGAGACATGACCTTTCATTATTAATAATTATTATTTATTAACTATTACTATTATTATGTTATGAATATCTATTTATGTATATTTTATGTTCATAACATCTACCCCACCCTATGAATCCTCTTCCTGCTAGGGACTACTTTAAATACATGCCCAAGTTCACTGTAGAAGGAGACACAACTTCCGAAGAGCACCTGGCTACTTTCTACAGTTATGCAGACAACCTCAACATTGAAAATGAAGATGTATGGATGAGAGTATTCATCCAGAGCCTGGATGGTTAGGTGAGTAGGTGGTTTAGAGGATTGGCTCCAGGGTCTATTGTTGGGATTGAAGCTCTAGATAGTGCTTTCCTGAGGTAGTGGGGAGATAGGAAGGATTTCATGTATTACATGACAGAGTTCGGATATTTGAGGAAAATGGAAGGAGAGTCTGTCTCTGACTTCTCCAAAAGATTTAATAAGATGTATAACAAAATCCCCGCCGAGATAAAGCCTTCAGAAGCCTCAGCTAAGATTTCGTATGCTAGTGCATTCGGCCCCGATTTTTGCCTTTTGCTGAGAGAAATAAGAGCCACCACCTTAGCTCAAATGCAAGATGCGGCCATAGAGGTGGAATCCAATGTGTTAGTAGCTGACAGACTAAGGAACAAGGCCGACGCATATAGAAGAAAAGGAAGGTCGGAAGCCTCGACTTCTGACCTATCGGTGCCCCATCCTCAGGTGGATGAGTTGACGAGGATGGTGAAATCTCTGTCTGTAGAGATGGAGAGAATGAGGGTGGAAGGGAGGAAAGCATACAAGGGCCCCCAGAATGACAAAAACAAAGGAGGTTTCAGGAATCCAAACACTTTTACTCCCCCGAATGCGCAAAGAGAGAGGGGAAGAGACAGAGAAGATCAGAAGATTCAGGCCCCTTTCCAAAACAATTTTGTGGCCGAGGGGGAAGAAGGGGAAGCAGATGAACTGGATCCTGAAATCCATTACTTCGGCAACACTCCTCATTTTCCTCATCTCACTCAATCGACATATGAGGACTCTCTCATGGACAATCAGCTAAATGATTTGAGCAAGGAAAACAAGATAAGTGTCCTCCAAGGCAGGTATGACTTGAGGTACCAAAAGAAGGCAATAACACCTGATGTTCCCGAGAAGTCCACTAGCAAAGAGAAGCCTGCTAATGAAGTAGGAAACAATCATAGAGGTAAGAGACACCAACCCCTCTCTCCCAGAGTCCAGATTCATGTTCCCGAAATAAGAGAAAATCCCAAGCTTACATCTTCTTTTAATTTCGAGCATGAGATTCAAAAGATTAGAATCCCTGTGCCCCTGACGGAATTGATTAAACATGAAGGATTCAAGAAACATTTCTCTAAGATTTTACAGTCTGAGGTCTCAAGCCTTCCCACAGACTCCATCAATATGCAAGATGAAAATCCTGCAGTTATTCTAGGTCCTATGATAAAAGACAAGAATGACTCATCCCCTCCTTTCTACACTTCCCTGAACATACATGACAAGGTATTGCACAATTGCTTGATGGATTCGGGGGATTCTCACAACCTTATTCCCAAAACTATCATGGAAGAGTTAGGACTAGAAGTCACCCGAGCTTATCATGACCTCTATTCCTTTGACTCCAGAAAATTTCAGTGTCTAGGACTTATCAAAGACCTGGTCATGACCTTGTTTCAGCTGCCCATGAAAAGTGTGGTCATGGATATTCTAGTGGTCGGTGTCCCCCCCAAGTTTGGTATGCTGTTATCAAGATCTTGGATAAAAAGACTAGGGGGAACCTTTCAAATGGACCTCACATACGCTACTATCCCAGTGTTTGGAGGAGAGCATAGAAGGCTATACAGAGAAGCCCAACTGGCCTATATAATCAGCGATGAAGCCAACCTTACCAATCATCCCATATTTACCTTGGACACTGATTTAGGCTCTAGTTTACTACAACTCACCCATTCCCCAGAGCCTCCTCTCAAACTCAAGAAGCAACCCACCATTTCCTCTGAATTTCCTTCCCATATCACCCCCATCTGGAAAATGTTCTTTGATGGAGCCTCTTCCAAGGAAGGCATTGGAGCTGGGGTGGTTTTCACGTCACCTTCTCAGGAAACCATATCTCTGTCATAAAAATTAGAATTTGAAGCTACCAACAATGTGGCAGTGTATGAAGCACTTGTCTTGGGATTAAGAGCTGCAAAGGAAATGGGAATTCAGGAGGTAGCAGTTTTTGGAGATGCAGAGTTGGTGGTTCAGCAGATCAGGAACGCTTATCAGGCTAAGCATCCTCGACTCAGAATTTACAGGAATGAGGTTTGGGACCTTATTGACAGTTTCTTCTCATCATTTAATATTTCTTTCATCCCAAGAGAAGAGAACACATTGGAAGATTCCTTGGCTACATCGGCTAGCAGTTTCAAAGTACCCTTACCGCCCAAATTCAGATATGATGTAGAGGTAAAATACAGGCCCTCCATACCTGACATCGTCAAGCATTGGAAGGTATTCGAGGATGATCTCGAGGTCAAGAGGTTCTTGGAGACTGTCGAGGAATTTTCATAAATGCACATCGACCAAGACACCGCCTCGGAGGAGGAGATCAATAGAGGTAATTTTCTGAATAAGATTGTAGAGCGTGACATTGTACAGCTGCCCAACAACCATATTACCAGAGGACTGGTTCCTTTGGAAAGTATTTTTGATAGAAATGATTTGTCTTTAAAAGGAGAAGTCTTGGAGGAGGACGCTGATACTATTCAGTGCAACACTGGAACCGAGAGTGAGCCCAAGTATGTTAAATTGTCAAGAAGTATGACAAAGGAGTAGAGGTCTAAATACATAGGACTTTTGAGAGGATTTGTGGATGTGTTTGCATGGACATACAAAAACCTCAAAACGTATGATACATCCGTCATTGAACACAAGATCCCACTAAAGGAAGAGGCTAAGCCATTTAGGCATAAGTTAAGACAGATAAACCCTATGTTGTTTCCTGTCATGAAAAAAGAAGTGAAGAAGCTGCTTCAAGCTCAAATCATTGTCCCCTTGAGATATTCCGAATGGGTAGCCAATTAGGTTCCCGTAAATAAGAAAAGTGGAGAAATCAGGCTTTGTGTCGACTTCAGGAACCTGAACAGAAGCTCAAAGAAAGACAATTACCCCCTACCTAAGATGAAACACATACTACAAAGGGTAACTGGTGCATCCAGGATATCCATGATCGATGGGTTTTCTGGCTATAATCAGATATCGGTCATGCCTGAGGACAGGGAGAAGACAACCTTCACAACTCCTTGGGGCACATTCATGTATGCCAAGATGCCATTTGGACTTATGAATGCAGGAGCAACATTTCAACGAGCCATGGATATAGCCTTCATCGGGGAGAAGGACCGGTTCATGGTGATCTATCTCGATGACATCACGGTCTTCTCCAGCTTAGACAAGGAACATCGTCGCCACTTGAGGAAAGTTTTCATGAAATGTCGGAGGTTCGGTCTGTCCCTAAACCCCAGGAAATCTTTGTTCACTATGTAGGAAGGGAAGCTGTTGGGCCATATAGTATCAGCAGAGGGAGTGACAATTGATCCCAGCAGGGTGGAGGCAATTCAAACCTTATCACTTCCCAAGTCTAAAAAAGAGGTCCAGGCCTTTTTGGGGAAAATTAATTTTCTAAGGAGGTTTGTCTCAAATTTTGTCGAGCTAGTGAAACACATCACAACCATGCTCACTAAGGGAAATGAGGTGAAATGGACCGCTGATCCCAGGGAATATTTTGACCAAATAAAGAGGGCATTGATTGAGACACCTGTGCTGATCAGTCCTAACTATTCCAAAGAATTTCTAATTTTCTCCTTTGCTTCTTTTGATACAGTAGTAACAATCTTGTTGCAGAAAAACGAGGAGGGGCATGAGCAACCCATCGCCTTTTTCAGCATGGAATTAAGAGATGTGGAGACCAGGTATGAGATCATGGAGAAGAAGGCCTATGCCTTAGTGAAAGCCCTCAAATCTTTCAGGATCCACGTATTGCATTTGAAGGTGACAGCATACGTCCCTTCAGCTTCAGTGAAAGACATTCTTATACAGCCTGACATAGACGTAAGAAGAGGTAGGTGGATTGCCAAGATCCTAGAGTTTGATCTGGAGATTAAACCCACCAAGTTGGTTAAGGGGAAGGGTTTAGCCAAGATGCTAGCTGAATCCAATTGTAAATCTTTGGGGATTAGTTTCATCAGTTCCTGTTCAGAAAATACGCAAGTTGAATCATCCAATAAGGATTCTTAGAGTGCCTTGTCCCTAGCAGCATGCCCCTGGTATAAGGACATCTTTTATTTTCTGCAAGAATTGAAGCCTCCATATGGAATGGGTAAAAGCAGGGAAAGAGATTTAAAGCTTAAGGCGGTTAGGTATTGTCTCATTGAGCAAGTTTTGTACTGGAGAGATCCTTTGGGATGCTGCTGAGTTGTTTGAACCCACCAGAAGCCCAGAAAGTTATGTTTGATTTCCATGAAGGCCTCTGTGAGGGGCATCATTTCTGGAAGACCACAACTCATAAGATCCTCAGGGCTGGATATTCCTGGCCTACTTTATTCACTGATGTCTGTAGAGGAATCAGAGCTTGCATCAAATGTCAAAAGTTCTCAGGAAGGCAACAACTCAAATCACTGCCATTGAAGCCTATAGTATCTCTAGCACCTTCTCAACAGTGGGGGATGAACTTCATTGGAGAAATTCATCCTCCCTCAAGAGGTCAACACAGATGGATCCTGACAGCAACAGATTATTTCACCAAGTGGATAGAGGCTATCCCTACCAGAAGTGCATCTCACAAAGTAATTATCATCTTCCTACAGGATATCATAGCCAGATTTGGTTGTCCCAGCAGGATCGTCACCGATAATGCTGCTTCTTTCAAGTCTGAGCCTCTAATTAAGTTCTGTGAGCAGTTCCAGATCTCACTAATTCACTCCACCCCCTATTATCCCCAGGGAAATGGTTTAGCAGAGTCCTCCAACAAAATCCTAATAAGGATCATCCAAAGGATGTTGGAAGACAACAAAAGGTTCTGGGATTCAAAGTTGAAGTTTTCTCTATGGGTTGATCGTGTGACAATGAAGAAATTTCTGGGCACTTCGCCTTTTCATCTAGTCTAAGGAGCAGAAGCAGTTTTTCCTACTCAGCTCGCCTTACCTGTGGCGAAATTATTTCAAGACTATGAGGGAGAAAAAAATCATATGATCAAGAGGATTCATCAGATAATAGAAGTGCAACAGATCACGGAGCAGGTGAGGACCGAAACTCATATTCACCAGGAAAAGATCAAGCAGGCTTTCGACAAGAAGGTCAGGAAGAAAGAGTTCGAGATCGGGGATTTGGTACTCAAGTGGGATGCCCCCAGGCAGGATAAAGGCAAACACAACAATTTTGACACCCTCTGGATTGGCCCCTTCAAGATCTCTGAGATTTTCTCCAACAACACGTATGGGTTGCAAGATCAGGAGGGTGAAGAGGTTTTCAGTAGCCCAGTGAATGGGCATTTTCTGAAGAAATGTTTTATTTGAGCCTCAAACGGCTCCCTTGTTTGTAAATATTGTCCTTTAGTTCTTTGTTTAGTTTTTTTTTGCGTGATTTCGGCCTAATAAGTGACTCCATAGCCCAATAGGAAGGCACTGAAGCTATAGAAGGAGTTCTTAGAGCATCGCAGGGACGACTCTATCCCCCATGGAGCCTAATGTTAGCGATTATTTTTGTCATTTGGCGTAGAAGCACCCAGGGTTGTAGATTGCACACGAAATGCCCAAGCGCAGCGTGGGAGAATCCCTTTTTTCCCAAGTTGCAGGTCAAGCGAGTGGGCAAAATGTCATCGACAGCATCCAAGATCTATTTTAAAAAGCAGATCCACGGTCACTGGGTTTTCGGAGCTACCGAATTTTCCAAGGTGTAGCGCAAAGGATAACTCTCGTATTTCAATCAGTGGGTTCGGATCGTCCGATCTAACTGGGATAGGTGGAAGCCTGTCGACATATCACGGATCAGGGTTTCAGGGAACAGGGCTCCTTAGCTCATTGAACTTGGAAGTACCGATCAGCGAAACACCGAAAGCGCCTTTGGTGCCGAGCCCACGGTCTCATCCTTGGGTCATATCAAGCGAGCCTGCAAATGAGAGAAGATCCCTTGTAAATATTGAATGCCCCCTCATTCGTTCATCCTAAGGACGCGTGCTGCAAGATCTGGCCGCGTCGGCATTTCGGCGGTCGGGAGTTCGTAGGGAAAGAGTTTCATGTTGTTCAGCATCGCGAAACCCCGAACCCCGATAGCGTCAAAAGCATAGAAGGTGGGGCCCATGGTATCATGAATCGTTTTCGGCTGTCCATCCAGAGGGGACACATGGCAGCAAATAGAGCCACCTCAACGCTTCACCCATCGCGACTCCAACATGCAAAGAGAAGCTCCATTATTTTCCAATGCACGAGATGCCGGGAGAATCCCGGACCAGGGCCCACGGTATCACTGGGAGAGTTAAGGGCCGTCAGATCTAGAGGGATGCGTGGTGCCAGATTGAGTCGTCTCGGCATATCGCTTATTGCAATTTCAATCAGCAAAGGTTATCCCTTTCATATTCACAAACGCCAAAAGCTTATGGTCACAACCCATGGTCACTTGGGGAGAGGAAGGAGCTGCATAAAGAAGGCCAAGTCGCCGAGTTCAGTTGTAGAGGGGATCATCACGATCTCTAGGTGCCATCGGACCCGATCTTAATACTGTTTCTAGTATTCAAGTGAATAAAGACAAGAGTAGGTGGTTGAAACCTCCTTTCGTTCATTAAATGAGGGGAATGGAGGGTCTGGTGAGACGCCTGCTCGCAGAGGACCTGTGTATCGATTCTCTCAACGAAGTCATGCCGAAGTCCTCGAATCGACAAAGAAGTCTACGCACGCTAGCCAAGCACTTCATGGCTCAGCTACCCTCCTTACAGAAGCCATGCATAGTTAAGGTGGCATTTAAAGAAAGATATCAGTATGAGTTTGACTGAAGGGACATCAAGCCTTGAGTGACTGGGCACGCTTCTGTGAGGTGAATTTTCCTGAGTAAATAAACTCAGTCTTTTGTATTTTGTAGGGATCGATGGTCGAGCAGAGCTCCCGGTTGTAAAGCTTTAATGAAGCATTGATACTCTGGTTATGTATGGACTTCTGAGACTTCTTGCCTTATGAATGCCAGTTCCTTTTACATCTTTGTTATATTGTGTTAGAACAGCTTGGAATTGGAGGATCCAGTCGAGTTGTGACTGTTATAGGATGATTTATGTTGGATCACTTTACCAATTACGTTGTTTCTAATCAGTCAAGTTCCCTTTAATCTTCTTGAGAGCCTGAACCAAGAGGATCTTGCATTCAGAGTCTTTCCTCTGCAAACCGCTGGAAGCTGTGGCCTAAAGTTGTTTGTTCACCTTTCTTACCAAGTCTTCCACCTACTCATATTTTAATCAACCCACTGGCTGACGTTATATCAAGACCTCCTTTGTTCTTTACTTGCTAGACCCAGTCCCTGAGTTAGAGTGATGTCTCGCCGAGTCTCTACCCATCTGATCAACCATTAAAAAGTATCGTGACATAAAACTGATGGGTGTCGGGCTCTGCTCCTGCAAGCAATCCAGAAGTGACTTCCGACGCTAACAGGTCCTACAGTAGGATATGTGGACATAAGCGTACACACGATCAATGTAGTTGTAGATGGCTGACAAGTTGATCATCAATCCACTATAGTGGAAGTTGAAGGTAAATTTAATAATAATCGTATTTCTATTTTAATTGATTCAGGCGCTACTCCGAGCTATGTTATTCCTTGTGTAATTGATTCAAAGAATCTTAAGAAAGTTAAGAGTATTAAATCCTGGTTAGTACAACTAGAAATAGGGATAAAAAGAAAGTAGCAGATTTCAGTTCTTATTGTGAACATAGTTTAGATGGTCAAAATACAAAGTTAAATCTGAATATTTTACCGTTAGGGTTGTACTCTATAATTTTTGTAATAGACTGGTTAGAGAATGATAAAGTAATTTTGGATTGTTATGAAAAATCACTTATTTACAGAGAGGAAAACAACATAGTTAGGACAGTAAAAGGCATCAGAAGACCAGTCGAAGTTAGACAGATTTCAGTAATGCAGTTTAAGAAATGCATGAATAAAGGGTGTTAGATTTATGCTATTCCAGTGACAAATCTTTTAGAAAAATAAGATAAACCTAGCCTAGAAGATTTTACCGTCTTACATGAATTTAAAGATTTATTTGTAGACAAAATACCAGAACTGCCCCCAACAAGAGAGATAGATTTCTTTATCAATCTGTTTCCTGGATCAACTCTGATATCTAAGGCACCCTATAGGATGAGTTTACCTGAATTTACAGAATTAAAAATTCATCTACAAGAACTATTGGACAAGGAATACATCAGACCAAGTGTCTCACCTTGGGGAGCAATAGTCCTTTTTGCTAAAAAGAAAGATGGGACTTTAAGATTATTTATTGACTATCGATAGTTAAACAAAATGTTTGTTAAGAACAAGTATCCCCTAACTAGAATCAATGATCTGTTTTACCAAGTAGGAGGGGAAAATATTTTTTCTAAGTTAGATTTAAGATCTGGTTATCACCAAGTCAGAATAAAGGATGAAGACATAATTAGAACATCATTTAGAATGAGATAGGGGCATTATGAGTTTTTAGTTATTCCATTTGGTCTCACTAATGCACGAACAAAATTTATGTGCTTAATGAATAACATTTTCATTCAATATTTGGATAAGTTTGTGTTGGTATTTATTGACGACATTCTAGTGTATTCAAAAATGGAAGAACATGAAGAAAATCTAAATATAGTATTGCAGACCCTAAGAAAACACAATTTGTATGCAAAATTTGACAAATGTGACTTCTACCAAAAGAGAATACAATACCTAGGACATGTAATATCTGAAGAAGGTATTTCAGTCGACCCAGAAAAGATAAGAGCCATCATGGAATGGCCTATCCCTAAGGATGTGGCTGGCATCCGGTCATTCATTGGAATTACCGGTTACTACCACAGATTTATCGAAGGATTCTTCAAGATTGCATACCCAATCACATCTCTATAGAAAAAGGGGACAAACTTTATTGGGTCATAGAAATGTTAGGATAGTTTTAATAAGTTAAAATAACTATTTACAACTGCACCTATTTTAAGGGTAGCTGTAACACCCATCGAGGATGTTTAAACAATTAACTCTTAATTTTATACATACACAATAACATCTTTGATTTAACATAATTTCATTTCATTTACACATTTCTTCTACATTTTCTCAACGATAAATCTAAATAGCATGATGAAATAGTAATAGGTTAAATCTAAGATTTGCAACTTAAAACAAAAGTATATACAAAATATCAACAAAAAATACCACTGAAAAATACCTCTTCCTTAGTTTGTCGAAGTTCATCGATTGTAATGTAGTCCTAGGCACTTCCTAGCATTCTTTTCCCGCTTTACCAGAGTGAAACAAAAGAATCCTCCCTGCCAACTAGGAGCCTAGCTAGCTTCCTAGCTCCAAGAAACCTTTCTGTTTCTTGGCCCTTCATGCCTGTGACTCCAAGAACAACAAAGCACAAATGCTCAAAGAAAACTATCACAAGAATTATATCTTCCAAGAATTTCACAACCTCTCATCATGCTCAAACCTCTCCATCCCCCTCCCCTCTACTTCTTCTCCCTATTTATCAAGTTTCCATACACACTTCCCCAAGTCTCCTCAACCCCCCCATCATTATTATCCATCAACCTCCCTTATGTAGATATTTTGGGAAAATATTAAAATAAAACTAAATATAAATGACTTGAATTAAACAACAATAAATAAAATAAAAAGTCTTTATTCTCATGCTAGCTAGTAAATGTTATTTGATAATTTTCCCCAAAATATACATAACACACCACCATGCTCATTAAATTCATCACACCCACCATCTATCAAAGTAAAAAAGGTATTTAATGCTTCTAGATATTTGTATGCAATATAATTTACACATTCAATAAACATTCAATTAAATAGTTAATGATTTACTTTAATAATTAATATATTAATTACCTATACTAGTGTACATGGGTAGAGTATGTGTGCATAGCTAGAGGACACATATTTCATGCATGCACTAATGATAAACAATTATTTCCTCTAGTGCATAGTTCTTATATGATCACCAAGACATGTAGGACAACAGATCAAGTAATGCATCATTTAATAATCTTAACGAACTAAATTACACCAATTCATGAATAACTCATTGTCACACTTAAAATTTCAATAGGATATCAAAGAGGGTTTTAAACATGGTAGGAACCAAGTGAGTAAACAATAGTGGAATGTCTAATCCCCAATCA
>ML875029.1:0-18795 GCA_009831015.1 Picea engelmannii
GACACGGGAACCTGAACAGAGAAACTTGTCCAATTCAGCACATCGCTGAAGGGAAGAGCATAGGCATTTGAAAGTATGACAGGCACACATTCACTGTAAATTGCCTCCACAATTCGTGGGCTGGCCACTTCGTATCCACTTGGGCACAGGCAATATCTGCTCTTCTTCATAAAATCAAAATATGACAAGTCCTTGGGGAGATACTCATAGACTTTTATATCATCATCAGTCCTGTCTTTCCAATGCTTAAACAATATGGGTCTCACAGGTCCATGGTTTCCACCAGCAAAGAATGCAAGCAAAGGCCTCTCTAGAGCAGATGGACCACCAAGCAAACCAGTCATCCCACCTGGTTCCAATTTCACCTCCGGAAGTGTTGCATCTTTTCTGGGATTGAATCCTTCTGAAGTGTTGGCATTACATAAAACACGAATTGAATTATGGTATAAGAGTGGATTTGCCTTAGATGCATGAGGCCCCTGCATATGCCCAAAACAAAACAAAAACATTGAATGCAATCAGAATTTTTGGGACAACTACCTTGTCAACAACATCACGTAACAAGCATATGTTTCTCGGTGATTCCATTACAAAATCAACGATAACCTTATAAGAACTTAACGAGCATAGCGTTGTAGGATGCTTTCCTCACAATATCAACACTCAATAGGAAAGAGAATTTAACAGGCATGTATTTTTAGGTGATTAACCTGTTGCATTACAATATCAACAATAACCCTAAAACTAGGGTTAGCAATAAAGCTAGGGTTAGCAATAAAACTATATTTAACGCATTCCCAACCGATTCTAAAATGTAAATATATTTTCATGCGTAAACATAAGCGCATTCAAAACAATTTTATTTACAAAAATCAACCAATTTTTTTTTGTGGAGTAGGATCAAATTTTATGGGATATGTTGTTTTGAGGAGTCTTAAGCAAAGTTTATAAAAAAATACACTGAAAAACAAACTTGGGTGAGCTGTGTAGATTAGTCAGATCATTGTTCTATAGCTAGATCATTGTTCTTTTCTGATAGAGTTTTAACATTTTATTGTGGGAATCCTCAAACAAAGCTTGTATAAAAATATCTTAAAAATCAAAGTTGAATGAGTTGTCATAGACTTCCAGACCTGATCACTGTTCATCCCTTCACTGTTCGACCCTTCTTATGCGTCATTACATTCTAAAGAAACGTGACTTTGAATTCTTAATAATGGTTTCCAATATTTGCTTGACAAAATTTCTGTTAAGCTGTGATTCATTGATAGTTTAATGAAAATCTAACCTAGCTATTTAAGATTCGATTTTCAATGCATAAAACTCTACCTGATATTTTCCAAAATTGGATAGTTTCAAGAAAAAACAGAAGATTGGTAACGTTCCCAGTTGGATATAACAGATTACATTACCCAGTCATGGCATGACAGCATGAAATGATCGGCTCCCTGACTTCGGTTCCAAAACGAGTATTTGTGGGCAACAACGTCAATGTAATCTCTCACGAACCGTGTTAAGGGCGTGAGATCATATGTTCTGGACTTGTAAATGTAACTGACCATCATGGTTACGCTAAAGGGAAGAAAATAAACATGGGCATCCTCCGGATTCGATGTCACGAACCGATTCCCCAGTTGAAGCTCCTCAATGAATCTGCCTTCCGTCGTATATATATCTATACACGGCCCGTTGTGTACCAGAGGTAGTCCCCCCTCTCGGTATACGAAGATCTTGAAACGCTTCTCCATTTCTCTATAGCTCCTGATAACATAAACACAAATCAAATAAGCCTTACTAACAGTGACCGAAATCCATGTACTAAAATATGATCCATCATATTAAAGATTCACATATATAGTACTCGTACTGATGAAAGGCCTGGGCGTTTCGGTAGATGTCACCAGTGGGAACATATGAATCCCCCGCCTCCTGTTTCTGTTCGCTCTGTAAAATCGCTTTCCTTATGGCTGCCCGAGAGCGTCTCAGGCCGATTTCTACCTTCGAAAAACTACGCCTCCCCTTCTGCTTCTGGTGCATCCACATAGTGAAATTCAATTCAATTCTATTCCCATTTCTTAAAACCCATTAAACATGAATATTATCTTACCATCATATATATTATAAATTTAAACATTATTATAAAAGGTATAGCTGCGATCACAGATATAAAAAAACACAAAAAAATAACGGATATTATCTTGAATCACCTCGTTGCTGCGATTATGAGGAATTCCACCAAGTGATTTGAGCAAGGGTGGGGCTTCTCCGGACTGGAATTCATGATCATGCAGCTCGGCATGCAGTGATCCAGAGGAGGAACCAGGCGAAGGTAATCCGTAATTTGATTTTGTGTGGGATTGTGGCGAAATAAACGATAGGAACAGATTGACATGATAGGAATCGAGGAGCAAAAAACTGGCGAAGATTAATACAACAGCGAGCGCTAGACACCGCTTCAGGTCACACATCCCCTCCATAACGGCCAGCCTTCATGGCATATCCCCACCTCACTTATATGGCACCAAACGCCCAAATTTCTGGCATTCTATTCCGCTTTTTATGCTTCATTACCTCCTCCTCCTCGCATGCATAAGATGTCTATCAACCCACTAACATTGTCCACTGTGCAGGATTTTAAAATCCGTTGGCCTCGGCCCCTGGGAATAATGAATGTGTGCGGGTGGAACCAGTTGCTAGCAAGTATCACGTCTCCAGGTTGTTAACTGTTAACGGTGAATATGGGTGGAAAATGTGGGCGCGAGCAATAATGAATGGGCAACTTGAACGGGGTTCGAAGCAAACATTAATTAAGAGGTTGCATCGTCAAGCTGATCTGTGGAATTGGTGTGGCCGAAACCGCGTGTAGGAAAAATCCTTCATTTAATTAAGGTGTTTGTTTGTTTGGACGAGACGGTATTTATTTAAAAAAAATATTTTAAAATATATATTTAAAACAAATCCGTATTTATTAAGATGGTGTATGATATTTATTACAAAATAAAAGAAATATTTATTATGTTGAAAGACGTACACATCTATTGATAATGGGTACATTTAATATGTTTTTAGTGCTTAATCAATTTTGTATGGACAAGATTAAATGTTGCTGAAATATTTTTAGTCGTCCCAATAAATCAATGGTTATGATTTCAACCACTAACTTCCTCACTACTATAAAGACATCCATTTACATGTTTATTTTTTTTTACTTTTACTTAATCATATTTGAAATTTACTATAATAGCTAGCTGATTGCCACCTTTGAGTGATTAACGTTTCATTTTCTAGAGAACCCAAATTCACCAGCCACTATTTTTATTACAACTATTATTTATTGGGCAAAATTTTCTTACCTGTACCCCGTTTCATTTTCTAAAAAACCCAAATTCACCAGTCACTATTTTTATTACAACTATTATTTACTAGATGAAATTTTCTTGCCTATACTGCATTGGTTATTTAATGCGCAAAGTTATGAAGCTCTTACCGCTCTTATTTAATGCGCAAGCTAAGTTATTTCGGCGGAGTTACTTGTGGCTGTGCTAGTTACATTTATGATAACTAATTAGCCATATGTGCTTGTACAATCTCTCCACATTCGAAATCCAAGGCGATTAGCCATCACAATTGAATATTTTTTTATTGAACATCACATTATACAAGGGTAATTCAAAAAGTATTCTTATAAATTTTGACCTCCTCAAACTCATTTTAATTCAAAAAGTATTCTTATAAATTTTGACCTCCTCAAACTCATTTTAGAAGGGTAATAAAAAAAGTATTTTTATAAAAATATGTAAATTTTTTAAATCACTTGTAATTTATGAAGATAATAAATATTATAAAATTTAAAAAAAATGGTTTCATTTTAACAATTCATTAATCTCATTTTCATTTTTTAAATGTATAGTGTCTATTATTATTTTTAATCCCCACTTGAATTCATGTGCTATGCACATATTTTTTTATCCTTGTTAATATGATAATTGGCATGCCATTTAATGTCCATACTTAATATGTTTAGACATATTAGCCATAATGTCATTTCCTTTGTTATCTTTGTCTGCTCTCTTGGCTTTGCCAAAAAACTAAACAATTAGTCATGGATGCAAATTGCAATGACATTGAAAAGTTAATAGGAAGATTCACTACAAATGTGTGGTTCAATGACAATTTTGAAGAGAATACAAAAGACATCGAGTGAACCCAAGAAAATGGGTTGATGTCTCTTTCTTCATGTTCACATAGTCCATCTCTCTAAAAGCATCTAACATAGTTATAACATTGGTATCTAATATTTTATTATTATTTGAGAACATTTGCTAGCCTCTCGACCACTTAGTATATAGTTAATGACATCATTGTTACTGCCATAGATATTTAGAGACAAAACACATAGTTAATACTTCAATGTAAATCTCTCAAGAATTCACTGATCTTGTATAGGTTTTTTCAAGCTCATTGTAAACATAGTGCATAGTTTTTGTTTGTTGCACACAAAATTATGTTAATGATTTTGTTTGAGATAAAAATAACTCCATTAAGATCAACAATATCTTGTATGCTCTTTATTAAGTTTATGTATGAGCCTACTCAAAATAGACCTTGTCAACATGACGAAACCTAAAATTGGAATTACAACAATGAGAATTGTTATTCTATTAATTCATTTTTCTACATCATCAATTCCTTACTCCTCTGATCATTTCACTTTCCCCAATTTTATGTATCTTTATCTATAACACTCATTGTTTCTAGAAACATTGACATCAATGTGACAATACTTGAAGTGTCAAATATTTGAGAATGCTCCTTAGATCTCTTTCCCTTTGCCTCATCACAATCCCAATAAATGAGATGTATCATTTACAACCTTAATTCTTGGAGCAATATTTTTGTATGCATAGGTGACATTCTTAAGTAAGATATGTAGAAGGTTACATAATTCATGTTATCCTTAGATCTATGCCATAGGGATTATGTAACATCCATTCGTCACACATGTTTTGCATGGTTTGAGAAATATAATGAACAATCAATGTCCTCAATAAGAACCACATACTTGGTGGTATTGATGAGAAATTTCCTTTAGCTTTGTGTTTGTATTCACCTTAGGAATCTCTAAATTATAGACATGTCTTAGCCTTCATAATAAGTAGTGGGTGCAATCATGCTAAATTTGTGTGTTCCTAGAGACCTATAAAGCAAGTAGGTTATCTTCATGACTTTTATAGTGTTTTAATAGAATTATCCCCTTTCAACAAAGGTCTCAACTTCTAGGAAAATTTCTTCTTTTATAATGAGATCTACAACAAACATCACTGTCATGGCCAAGCATGGTTGTGATATGCTCAAGATATCAATCTAAGTTGTAATGCTTACTTGTCATATGAATACATAGCATAAATCCTCTATTATATGGGTGTTCACAAAAATGTTACCTCACATTGTGTTTAAAGTTTTACTTATTCATTTAAAATACTTTGAAACTTCTTCAAAGAAAGGAAATATGGCTTGGTGTTTGTTAAGTACCTGAATAAATCTACAAATATATCTCAAAATAATCAAGAATTTCAACAAGAACACAAGAAATAGAGAAAACCCTTGAGGTAGGGTAACACTATATATTATTCCTTATGGAAGGAATACACTTCTCAAACAATACTTGCTTGTTACAATGACAATATTCTTCACTATATTTCATTACATTGCTTACACTTCTTTATATAGCTTTTTCTATCTCC
Organism: Picea engelmannii; assembly: GCA_009831015.1. Classification (NCBI taxonomy): domain Eukaryota; kingdom Viridiplantae; phylum Streptophyta; class Pinopsida; order Pinales; family Pinaceae; genus Picea; species Picea engelmannii. Next base: position 5,745 of record ML875029.1, read on the forward strand.
GAGAAACCTTCTAGAGAGCCTTCTCACATTTATTACATATAACTACCATAGTAAACATTTATTAATATAGTGGACCTAGTCCACCTTATATTGAATGACCACATTCTCATATATTAAATGACTTCCACTAATAATACATAACCACATTCCCATTGTATACCTTCCTAAGTACCCCATATTAGCTCCCTAGATATACTATAGTGTTTCTAGGGATTTGACTACTAAAGTCGTGTATACCTTACCCCCTCTCAATATGAACATGTAATCTTTAAGGAGAAAACACATATTCTTAAACATTAAACCCACTCATATACATATAACTCATAAGAAAATTACATTTAAAATTACAAAATATAATAATTATTATTTTTTATTAAAATTATTTATTTATTTGGTGATTTGTTGACTTTTTATATTTAAAAAAATTTATTTTATTTAGTAGAATTTTTATTTTAAAATCTATACTTAATTTATCCTTTGTTTATGTTTTTTAATTGATAATTATTTTTGCAACTCTCACTCACCAAAGAGTTATTAACCTTCAACTTAAAATTAAAAGAAACCCTTCGAATTTTAATTTTATGGCTAAACCAAATAGTAACACCATCTAGCAGCAACCAACAAATCAAAATCAAATTGACTTAACATTTCTAAATATTCACTCTCAGCAGATAATAATAACACCAGTCAACAGCGACAAAAAAAATATCAAAATCAAATTGACAAACATTTATAAATATTGAATCTGCGCAGTCAAACCATCTCTCCGCGTACAAGCCACGCCATATCACTCCAATAGATCGAAGCGTCAAATTAAGAATCAAAATCAAAGTTAATTGACATTGACAAATGCTTTTATGGCCAGTGCGCCTGCACAATCTCTCCGTAGTCGAGACGGTAAGACCAGCGAACATCAACCAAAAAATCAAAATAAGCAAAATATTTCAAGATAACATAATTTGAAAATAAAATTAAAAATTCAAATTAATTAATGAAAATTGTTTATTTTTAAAAGAAAGTTTAGTTTGAAAATTCTTCAGGTATTTTTATGATTTATGGATAGTGAACGATTTTTATGATTTAGTAAACCAGGTAAATAATTGATTCTGATTACATATCTAAATCTTTAAATATCAAAATAATGAAATCCATACATTTACAAGAAATGTCACATTTAATTTTAGATCCATTATTTAACTATAAATTAAGTTAATTAACATTGTTAAATATTAACTTTATCACACTAATGTTTTAACAACTATGAGGGATGGAGTTTGACAGACAAATTAACTATACAATTAAAAATTTCGTGTGCTCATCAAACATCTTCGTTAAAACGGACATAACAAACATTATAGTATTCAAAACCTTTGACGAGTTTTCCAATTTTGAAAATTCAACCCTGATGACCATGTGCGCCTGCGCAATCTCTCCACAGTCGAGATTGTAACAGCAGCCATCACCAACCAAAAAATCAAAATCAAGTGGACTAACATTGCAAAATATTGACTCTGTGCAGTCATACCATCTCTCCGCGTACAAGCCACGCTATATCACTCCAACACAACGAAACGTTAAATTCAAAATCATAATCAAGTTAATTAACATTGTTTAAAGTTGTTTGTTTTGGTTTTTTTAATTTTGTCTTCATTTTTCTTAGAAATATTCAACTTTAATAATAGTAGGATTATACAGAAATATTCAATTTTGCAAATCTAACAATTTTTGACTAGATTTTGAAGAAATGTCCATAAAAAAATATCACTATAAAAAAATCAAATTTTATTAATTATAATTAAACATAATAAAAATAATTTAATTTAAAAATTATATTAATTATAATTAAACATAATAAAAATAATTTAATTTAAAAATTATATATTTTTAATAAGTAAAAACATGTCGTTTTCTTTATAAATAGGATTGAAACTAAAAGGATAAGATATATACATTTTCATAAAATAAGTAGTGATCTGTAATATTATGAAATAAGTAATGAAATTATGTAGTATTACGAGGTTCTTTATTTCTCAAATAAGGGGCTGTATACGTTAATTTGATCCCCGGTATGCTGTGATCGGCGTATAGGGTTGTGGATGTTAATTTGGTGCTTGATATGTTGTGATGGGCGTGCTATGCTATGATGGGTATGGGGCATGGGGCATGGGGCATGGGTATGTGTATGTGGGACTTTGCATATTAAGTAGTGAAATTGCTTTGGTTATAAGGAGGTTTTTGATCTCATAAATAAAGGGAAAGGGGTTGTATATGTCAATTTCAGGTTTGGCTTAGTTTCTTATGATGGGTATGTATATTTTTTCAAATTAAGTATTGAAATTGTGTTGTGTATGTTGTGTATAAAGATGGGTATGTATATTTTTGCAAATTAAATATTCAAATTATTTTGTGTATAGAGGGGTTTCTTATGGCTTAAACAAAGTGATTACATACCACAATTTGTATATAGAGATGAGTATGTTAGTGATTATAATTGCGCAAGATCTAGTGTTAGAATTAATGTCGGGAAAATAACACCAGGTTTAGCATCGAGAATAGTGCTAGGTTTAGTGTCGGGAATAGTGCCAGAAATAATGCCAGGTTTAGTGTCAGGTGTTGCTTCCAATTTTGCTTCTGATATGCCTTCCAATTTTGCTTCCATTTTTGCGTTTGGTTTGAATTCCCGTTTTACGTCCAATTTTACTTCTAATATGGCTTCGAATTTTGCTTCCAGTTTGGCACCAAGAATAACATCAAGTTTAGTGCCAGGTGTTGCTTCCAGTTTTTCTTCTGATATGCCTTCCACTTTTTCTTCCATTTTGGCTTCTAGTTTGGCTTCCAATTTTATGTCCAGTTTTTCTTCTGATATAGCTTCCAATTTTGCTTCCACTTTGGTTTTTGGTTTGGCTTCCAGTTTTACATCTAGTTTTGCTTCTGGTTTGGATTCCAGTTTTTCTTTTGGTTTGGCTTCCAGTTTTTGCTTTTAGTGTGGCTTCCAATTGTTGCTTCATTTCTTGCTTCCAAAAATGCTTCTTGTTTTTCTTACAATTATTAATTTAATATGTTTTATTTCAATTTAATTAGTTAAATATACCATGTCTCTTAAGTAATTTATATGATTATACAATAAGTCATATAAATGCATTTGAAATATTTTATAGGATAACATTTATAAAGAATTTTTAGGGAAATGAACATCCATACAAATTAACAACATCATTATACTTATTAAATCTCCATCAAAATATAATCTACAACATCCAATATATATAAAATAACAAGATAATTATTATAACATGATCATCATCTATAATTAAAACAAGTGAGTCAAATATCTATAATTTAAGTGAATTTGATAACGTCCATCATGAATAGTAAATCAAAACCATCATACGTATTAAATATGCATCCAAAAATCATCATCCACTTTCAATATATAAAATTTGGTGAGTCAATATTGATAAGATCATCATAATATATAACTAAAACAAGTGAAAGTCAAATATATATGCCAGTAGATCAATAACATCTGAAAATTATACATGTCCAACAGTCGACATAAGTCAAAATGATATATCATGCACAAATGATATAAAAAAAATGATAAATTTTGCAAGAGAAAATGATACAAGTAAATATGATACGTCATGTCCAAACAATATAAGTCAACATGAAACATGTCAAAATGATACAACTCAATAATATGGTAGTGGAGGCCGTGAAAATGATACATATGATAGTAACCATGAAAAGATGAATTATAGCAATATATAAAAAATGATCCATGATGCAGTCTATATGATCATGAATGTCACTGGCTGCTACCATCAACTGCCTCAACATCATCATCACCATCATGATCATGATCATCGTCATCTGCATCGACATCGATATCATTGTCATATGTATCTATGTCATCATGTGCATCATCTTCCATCTCATCATCGAACCCAACGTCATGATCTGGATCCATTTGTTGAGGGTGATCTGGATCTTCTGGAAGATCCTTGTTTTGCAAAAACAAACATTTAGAATGAAAAGTTATTATTTAGTTCATGCAATAATTAATTTCTCTGTTATATATCTAATATTACAACATATGAAATGAGACGATAATCATAGTACATCATATCAAAGTGCACATACGATAATAAAATTTCAAATAAGTTACAACAAAGATGTCATTCCAATGATGTAAAACATTCAACAATTCTAATAAGCGTTAGAAAAGATCATAAAAAAAAGCCAATCCTAGCCTTGCCATGCCTTTCCTTAACATGTCTTTCCTTGCCTTGGCATGCAATTTCTTGCCTTCCCTTGACATGCCATGCCATGCATTGCCTTGGCATGCCTTGCCTTGAATTGACATGCCATTTCCTTGCCTTGACATGCCATGCCTTGCCTTGACGTGCCATGCCTAGCCGTGACATGCCATGCCTAGCCTTGCCATGCCTTTTATTGACAAGCCATAAATTTCCTTGACATTTCTTGCCTTGCCTTGACATGACATGCCTTTCATTTCCTTGACATGCCATGCCTAGCCTTGCCATGCCTTCCCTTGACAGGTCTTTCCTTGCCTTGATATGCCATGCCTTTCCTTGCCTTGACATGCCATGCCTTTCCTTGCCTTGACATTCATTTCCTTGACTTGACATGCCTTTCATTGGCATGCCTTGCATTGACTTAACATGCCATTGCTTTGCCTTGACATGCCATACCTTATCTTGCCTTGTCATGTCATGCCTTGCTTTGCCTTGATATGCCATGCCTTGTATTGACATGCCATGCCTTGCATTGACATTCCATGCCTATCCTTGCATTCTATGTCTTTCCTTGACAAGACATGCCTTTCCTTGACATGTCTTGCCTTGCCTTGCATGCCTTTCCTTGACAAGCCATGCCTTGCCTTGACATGTATTTCCTTTCTTTGACATGCCATTCTTTGCCATGCGTTTTCATTCCTTACCATGACTTGCCTTGCAATGTCTTTTCATTCCATGCATTCCCTTGCCTTTCCTTTCCATGCCTTGCCTTGACATGCCATGCCTTGCCTTGACATTCCTTGCCTTGCCTTTCCTTTCCATTCCTTTCCCTAACATGCCTTGCCTTGCCTTGACATGCCTTTCTTTGACATACCTTGCCTTGCATTGACATGTATTTCCTTGACATGCCATGCCTTGCATTGAAATGCCTTTCCTTGACTGTTATAACCCTAATTTGCACTAGACATGCTTGCCTGGCATCAGGCCATCTCGGATTCCTTCTTTGCCAAAAAACTGCTAAACAACTCTTTAAAAAACCTCTTTTATAAGGGCCCACGCGCCCTACTCCATTGTTGCATGCGTGTACACGCTAGCTGACCTAAAACAGTTTGCGTGTACCTACAAAGGCATGAAAAAATGAAAGTTGCCGACGAAACACACAACTTTGGGTGAGTTAACTGAAACTCCCGACCATGCATGGCCGAGGGTTCGTCCAAATACCTAGCTTCTTCTAGCCTATAAAAGAAGGGTTAGAGGTCCCATTTGGAGGAGGAGAATAATAGTAAATAAACTCTACCCAATTGCACATTCCCATTGTCCCAACCCTTTAGCCATCCTTGTGCAAAGAGAGATACAAAGCAAAGAAGTTGGAGGACATTTGAAGAGGAGCCTAGGATCAGGATCGCAGAGTGGTGGCCGGTCTTGACATTGTAAGTTGATTCATTAAAGTTAATAATAAAGAAATGATTTTCTTGTCCCACTATATGAGTTCTTCATAGTTTAGTGAATATATGTTTGAATCTCTAACCCATTAATCTGTAGAACAAATGCGTGTAGAGTTTGTTGCTTGTTTTGTATGTAGGTCAGTCTTAGGAGGATAGTTGCTAACAAGCGATCAAGCGTGAAGAAGGATCGACATCGAACGTCTGGAACAAGGTATGTTCGTTTAACCATGTATTTGCTTAAAAGAAATGGGGATTAGGTCTGGGACGACGGTAGAAAGAAGGATTCTTTCGGTCTTATTTGCATGCATAATATAACCCTAAATGTTAGTCCATAGGGGGATTTCCCACCACAATAGAATTGGCGACCATACTGGGGAAGTCTCTAGGGTTCCTGGGAATATTTTTGGGTATTTTTAAAAGACTGGTTTTCTTTCATGTTTTTTGAAGTTTCTGCAAAGTCTGAGCTAACAGAGATTCTAGTCTTCCATACTAGCTATCTCTATTTCTTTGCTTGAATGTATTTTTTTTCGAGACCCACAGAGGTACACGCGGCCTGCATAAGGTCTGCACGCGTGTACCCGTGTCCTACTTTCTTACAGTCCACGTGTAAACACTAGCTAAAGAAGTAACAGTAGCATGTATGATTCCAACAATTTTTTGAGGCAGTCATCCTCTTCCCTGTCAAAATCAGTCATTTTCAAGGGTTTTCTGGAACTCTTTCTAGTCTTGGTTGTTTGTAGTCTATAGCTTAGGGTTCATCTCAGATTGGTTTGTTTTACGAATTTTTCCTTACATTGCTTTCTTTTTTCTGTTAAAGAAAGTGTCTAAGCCTTCAAGAGATCCTGGTCCTCAGTATCAATGGTCTCTTCCTAGTTTTGATTGTCTATTTTTATTTGTTTTAGATTTTTAGAGATACATGTGGCCTGTATAAGGCCAGCATGCGCGTACACGCCCTCTGGCTCTACACAGCTCGCGTGCACACACTTGTTGTTGAATTGTCAGCAGTGTGCTTGTGAAGGATAGTTTTTGTTGAGGGTGAGGTAGTCATCTTTTCCCTTGACAAGAGTTATACCTCTCAGGTTTTTCGAATCTCTGTTCTAGCAGTCAATAGCTTAGGTTTGATCTCAACCATAGCTTTCTTTTTTCATTTAAAAGTTTTCATTAAAATTTTCTTTAGGGTTTTTAGACAAGTGTGAGAGTCCTTTTTCAAGTTGCTAGTGTGTGATTTATTGAAGTGATTCTTTGCGATTTGCGATTAGGCTAGAAGTTTTTCTTGGTTTTTGACTTGTTGATATTTTTCCTTTTTGCTTTGTAAGCATTCAAATAAAAAAAAAATCTTTCATTTCTTTGTTTGGTTGAAAAGTGATGTTTTGCATTAGTAACCAGGGAAAAGTCTTTGCTTTCATAAGTTCTTGACAATTTTCTTAGATCGTAAGTAGCTCATAGTCGAGTGAAATCCTGCTTTGAGTTTGCTATTCAAAAGATCTTAGAAAAGTTTTAAAAAAAATTGAAAAGTTGTTGAAAATTTGTGTTAAGTGAATTTTTTTGTTTCCAGCTTTCTGTTCATTTTTACTTTCGTCTTTCAAACATCACTAGTTTCACTTTCATACTCTTTGACATAAGATAAGCCATAAAATTAATGCTAAATCTAAAATTCATTAGACTTTTATGTTTGTAGGGTTAACCAACTGGTTCAGGATTAGGGCCTTGGATTAGGTTGGAGAGGAAACTCTTCAAGGCCATTAAAATCAAACATTGGAGTCTGAGTTAGGGAGTGTCCAAGTCCAGTATCGTGAAAGTTATCTGGGACCCCCCTCTAACACAGGGGATAAACACGAGGTCACGTACAGAAAGGTAGCAGAAATAACCCCTCCAAAGCTGGACCAATCGTAGTGGAGAACACATATAGAGGGCTTGTCTTGGGATTCCGTCGATTGCATTTGCCACAGAGCTTCGTGGGTCTCGAATCCGTTCAAAGTCCACAGTTGTCTTCCAGGCCACTTGCTCTCGATACCCTTGATAGGTTTCGGGCTCAATACCTTGCTCATTGTGGTCTACCCGACTTTCGACTGTACCCGCCTGGTGACTATTCGTGCGCTGGCAACCTAGTTGCCTATCTTTTTTAGGGACATACACAGGTGACTGTGGGGGTATACCATGGTACCTAGGATAGACATCGGGCCACGCTTTGTAGAGTATACCCAAAGGGTGCTTCCGTGTTCGATTTTCACTTACACCAGTAAGTTGCTCTAGTGTTGGTTGTTGTAACTGTTCTTCCAATTAATTTAGTGTTTTCCTGTCTTATCTTATAGGGAATTTTTTTAGTGTGTGTTGTTTTTGAACGACTAGAATGCCCTAGAGTGTATTTGATCTTCTCACACAGTGGAGGATCACGAGCTCCATCGGTCATGAAGGCTTCTTGGCCTGCCGCCGGTTACACTGGAGCCACCCCCGCCACCACTAAGACGAAAGCTAGACCAACAAGGGTCTTTTGAAGTGACTGGGTCACAAGAAATTGTGCCCGACCAACATCCAGAGGAATCGACCGTTTTAGACCTTGAACCGAAATATTTTGGTCTAGTTGAAACCTCCACCACTGATCTTGTAGCACCCACCATCGTACCGGTTCATCCTTACGAGTGTCAGACAGTGTCGCACACAACAATGGAAACAAATGATGTTACTCCTTTTGGGAATTCTTTAATTCCCACTACGATTGTCACCACAGGAGAGTTTCCACCTCCTAACCCACTGTCACCGGTCCAAGCCACCATGGTATTGACTGCCTCTACATCGCACAGTGGTTTGATCCCATCTCTGGCGGCAGACATAACCCCTTTCACACCAAGTACGTTAGACCCTTCGTTCTCATACGAGATGCCTAGTTCTGGTACAAGTCTTGTACTTTCCTACTCCACTTCATAGACTTCAGGTTTGGGGGCAGAGAGCTCTCACTCTCCTCTGCAAGGTCACATGGGGGTAGCTTCTGCTCCCTTTAACGCTTTCCCTTACGAGGGAGTTCATATCCCTCCTTCATCCCCTTCGCTCGGTGGCACTCACCAGCCTTCCGTCGGGTCGCCTACACACCATAGTTTATTTGGAGTAGGGATTCAAGGACCACCTTTTCATAATATGCCGGTAGGTTCGACACCGTTTTCTTTGTTCGGTGCGTTTGGTAACAATGCCTTCTTGTCCGCTGCTTTCCCGACTGGGGGCAATCCCAGTTTCGGACAACCTATTCCTATGTAGGGTACTATTCCTACATCCGCATCGGGGCCTTGGAATTCTTGGCAGGGATCCGTTCCCTCATCAAGAATATCGATCTGGGGTAATTCTTTTCACAATCAATGGAACCCCGGACAAAGTACTATGCCTATCCCCACACGACCGACATGGGGCAACCCTTCCCAAAGTCCTTTGAATGTAATGCATGCCCAACCATCTATGTCCTATTTTGGAAATCAGTCGATGATGTCTCCTCACACACAAAATCCATACGCTAGCCATGGCCATGGTTTTTACCAGAATCCGAGCCAGCAGCCAAACTTTTCCTGGAAACCTAGTGCCAGTCAAACTCCAGGTCCCTTTTTCTCAGGTTATCACCAACAACTTAAACTACCCTTCCTGGCAACTTTGCATTTTCCAGACTTGACAAGGTTGTTGAATGATCCTATTTGTCATGATTCGCATTGGCCTCCTATGCTGACGAAGTTTCCTTCGGACATCCCAAAGTTCGAAGCCAAGCCTAATGAAGATCCAGGAGATCATGTGACTACCTTCCATCTTTGGTGCTCATCTAACTCGTTGAAATATGACTCCGTACAGTTGCGATTGTTTCAATGTACTCTCATTGGGAGTGCCGCGAAATGGTACATTGAGCTCGATTGCTCAAAATACTCTTCCTTCGCCAACTGGAAATGGATTTTCTAAATCATTTCTAGTTACCTGTGAGATATGATGTTGACACCGAATTGCTGGCCAATTTCTCACAAACAAAAGTGGACCATATCTCTAATCACATCCGAGAATGGAGACACCGAAAGAGTTTAATTAAGGTACCAGTCCCACCAACATTCCTGCTTGAGTGGTTCCTCTAGTGGTCCCACAGTTATCCAAAGACGCCATGACGTCGAGAGTATTTTCTGAAGAAGACGCTATCATGAGAGCTCAACAACTTGAGCTAATCTATTCTCAGTCCAGTTTATTATACGAGATCTTTCCAGATGCGCCACGCTCAATATTTGATAAAATCAGACAGGGAGTTGGACCACAGGCCGATGGTATTGTTGGTTCAACACAAACAAAGCCCGTTGAGCAATTGATGAAGCAGTTGTAGCAGTTGTCTATACAACACATAGCGGCCAACCAAACTACTACTTTGGCTGCTCCCCCTACCAAAACGTCGGATGTACACACAGTGCAATCGGCTAATCCAAAGGCCACCCAACAGCCTGAAGAAAAGAAAAAACAACGAAAGAAGGGTATGGGGGATAAAAAACCTACCAATAATGCTGGCGGGGACAACACTGAGAAATGGAAGGCAAGGTATCAATGAAACTTGTGCACAGAAGGCCACCTGACCCATTTGTGTCCTCGTCTTGCAGAAGCCCAAAAGTTTGTGACGCATCAACAACCTGCTGTGTTAACCAATCCATTTCAACATGGGCAATATTTAACCCAAGCCTCTAGAAGCACGAAAGGGGGCAACCAAGGACCCTCTCCTTCTTCGAACAACCCCGCATCCGTGAACGTATATATGGTGAAGGGTGATGCTTTTATATCGACTAGAGCGCATGACTATAGTCAACGAAGCACTTCCGAGAAGGGCAAAGAAGATGAACTCCCATCTCTTCCTCTACAGATTGAGAAGACGTTGGGCAAAACAATGACACACATCCCAAAAGTCACATTCAAAAAAGTTTCTCACAACCCAAACGCAAGGGCCGCCTAGAACTATTCTGTGGTGGAATATTTATCACAAACCCCTTGTGCGATGTCCTCTTTGGAGGTCCTCCAAAGCTTCCCTTCCTAGAGGAAAGCCTTGTTAAATGCTTTAGGATCTACCGAGACTTGTAATCTGGGTACAATCATGCTGGATACAACCGACTTAAAACCTCATTTGCCTTACCATGTCATGTTTCAGATAGTAGTGGCTTATCCCACGAAAAATTTTACTCAGAATATCTTCCGCATGGTGGTTGATGAGGGCGCCTCAACATGCGTTATGTCATTGGCATTTTGGAAGGACATTGGCCAACCTGTTTTGTCTCCGTCACCTACTCTTCTTATTTCTTTCGACGATCGTTCATTCCGACCACATGTTATCATTCCCTCTTTCCCTGTGCAGTTAGGAGGGAATACCATGTGTGTCGAGGTAGAGGTAGTCGATGCGCCCCTCGACTATAACCTCTTGTTAGGGAGGAGTTGGACCTATGCCATGCAATCTGTGGTTGCTACAATTTTCTGGGTCTTGTTGTTTCCACACGAGGGCCGGATTGTGACCATTGATCAATTGTCTTTCTCCAAACCCAACCCTTCATTGGGGGCATCCACGATATCGATGATTGATAATCCTCAACCAAGCATGGTCAACATAGGGGTTGGTTTGTGCCCATCTTTGATGGGTACCTTCGATTACCTACCCCCTCAAGGTGATATCAAGTTTATATCCAATCACCATAAGGTTGATATTTTTCAAGTTTCGTCGTTCCGCACGACTTACTTCGACGATCCGTGGATACTTCCTTCCCCATCGGCCACAATGGAAGGGACACGGCACTCTGGCATGTCCATGCCCTTGTCTGTAGCTAAAGTAGCATACTCTTTAGTTGAGCAAGCTTCAGCCAACCCAGATCCAACTCTTGCACAAGAGTTAGATATGCTTCTAGAGCCTATTTGGGCTCAAGGTTCTCTCGCTAACACTGATTCGTTAGACTTAGTCTTTCCTTTCGATGAAGCAGTAATTGAAGCAGTGACTAGTCTAGACAAACCTTGGGATGATCTTCATCACAGATCATACTTCCTCCCAGAGTTAAGCAGAATTGAAGCAGGGGAATTCACTTTGACTATGACTAGAGATAGGTGTTGTCCTATCAATCCTTTGGCTACTCGTGTTGTTTATGCCAAGGGTAATATGGAATGTATCACTGAAACGGTACCTATTAATCTCTCCAGAACCCCTGGCGTCGTAGACAATGTTTTCGTCGGAGCATACTGCTCCCCCGAGGAGATACCCGACATCGACCCACAAAGTGTCGATCATGAGCTAACTTTGTTGTTTTTCAAGCTTGAGATCCAAAAGCAACATCCAACGAGACTGCATTTATGCTTTTCGATCTCGTCCAGATTAACTGAGAAAAGTAACCTCTACGGGTCTTCTTTTAAGCCCTTTTCAGACCCTCTAAACATGAAAAGATTGCCAAGTGATCTTGTGGCCTTTCACGCTCGTTAAACTGAAATTTGAAGTCATGTCTGTCCGACGGTAGTTTACCCCTTTTTCGGTCTGGACAGTCAACTGTACGAACAAAGGTATACTCTATGGAACTTTGGTTCTTTAGAAGATTACCCTCAGGTATAATTTTACCCTTTTTTTAGGCCTGAGGGACTAAAATTACGAAAAAGGAACCCCCTCGGAGTCCATAGTTAAGCTCTTTTCAGACTCCCTAAAATTGAAAAGATCATCGAGTGACCTTATTCTTTCACACTCGTTAAATTTGTTCAAAAGAAAATTCCTGACGGAGTCCATAGTTAAGCTTTTTTCAGACTCCTTAAAAATGAAAAAATGGCCGAGTGATCTTTTCCTTATCACACTTGTTAAAATGGTTTTGAATAGACGTCTTGTCGGTGCTAGTTTACCCCTTTTTCGAACTAACTAGACTACCTTCGAAAAAGGTACCCCAATCGAGTCTCCTTTTATGTTTTTTCAGACTCTCTAAATATGAAAAACCACCGAGCTTACCTTCTTTGGGCTCGTTAAAATTACATCGAAGGACGTTACCATTGTGTGTTTTATTACTCACATTTGCATAATCATGTCTTTGGCCTAATGCCGACTCCATGTTGCTCTCAACTGAACCATCTGAAGCATGCCTTATACGCAACCCTTGTAGCATTTTGCCTCTACGTCTTGACACCTTTGGCCCCTGGGGGATTTTTCTCGAGTGTCCTTTTCCTGCATATGTCTCTTTTCCATAGATGATTTTAGGGGCGAAATTTAGGGGCTTTCAATTTTTTGTTGGGCGAATTTTTTGTATGAAAGTGATTTTTTAAAACTTATATCATTAGCCCGTAATTTATTTTAGGGGAAAAATCGTGTACAGGGTTAGCCCTTGTTTTTAGGGGAGATAG
>ML875029.1:18895-29386 GCA_009831015.1 Picea engelmannii
TTGACAATGTTGTGAACTCCATTTGTAGATTGAAACACATTTTGCAATTGGCCTATACAAAATGCTCTTTGTCAATTTTGGTCAACTTTACTGTAGTAGATGTGGTAAAATGTTGTGTGAAGTCCATTTGTTTACCCAACACCTCTCGCCAATATTTTACAAGATTTTATAATTCAGTGAAAGATTCGCCAATATTTTACAAGATTTTATAATTCAGTGAAATATTCGCCAATATTTTACAAGATTATATAATTGACTAAAATATTCGCCAAAAAATTATATATACATTTTATATTATTGTTAAAATAGCCCTCAATTTTTCCTATGTATCATGGGGATTCGCCCATTTATTATACATATAAATTTAGGGGGGGGGTTCTTAAAATCACCCCTGCTCTTTTCCCTGAACATCCCTGTGTTTCGTGTGCTTGGAACTAGTATGTTTGTGACACTCGATTCTCCTTTGTAACGTAACATTCTTTTATTCTTTTTCCAAAATGATTGAACAGACAAAAAAAATCAAATATACCCCCAAAAAAGGAAGGGACAAGTATTTTCTTTATTGGCAGCATAATGAGTCGCCCTTGGATAAAGCACATCTATCCATTTTTCCATCAAACCCTGGGATTTAATATGACCTTAGGAAGATTTTCTCTCTACATAGAGCTTTGTGCTCCTCCATTTGGTTATTCTTCCAAACATATGGAGAGTTTGTGTTGCCTCCTGCCTCGTAAACTTATGTTAATGCCATGCTGCTTGAGTCTCATCATTTGTCGTGTTGTTGTCCAAGGGAAGTTTGTCACCAAGCCTGAGTCGGCCCCTCTGCAGTTTGTCTCTTCCCCTCATACCCGGCCATCCTGAATGTCCAATCAAGTCCTTGTTCGAAATCAATGAAGCCTTCAGTCTGATCATCAAGATTATCTAGTCCATGACCGACAAGCCATCGAAGACATTTGGGTAGTGTAGTCGTACACTTTTATTACATTCCTACCTAGAGTTTTGAATATTTTGAAGTTGTGTCTTGAGCTCTGAAGACCTCATCTCCAGCCATCAAGATGTATCAACTTCTAGAAGATGGATACTCTATATGTATATCTTTTTGATTTCGAGATGTAGCTCCGCTGTGTATTGTTCGTGGATACACTTTATGTAGTTATTTGACATGGATCAACAATGTATTTGATTGGTAGCCATGATTCTATTTTATCCCGAGCATGGGTATGCCCGCCTCGGTGAGACATTTGTTATTTTGCAGACGGTGCCTCCCGGTTTCTGGTTCCTGAGCTCACCTGTTCGACACATCAGTAAAGATTGGTAATGTATTTTGGCCATCATATGCTCTTCTGACCTCACACATTAGGGGGCATCTGTTATAACCCTAATATGCACCAGACATGCTTACTTGGCATCAGGCCATCTCAGATTCCTTCTTTTCCAAAACATAGTTGAACAACTCTTTAAAAAACCTCTTTTATAAGGGCCCATGTGCCCTACTCCATTACTGCACGCGTGTACACGCTAGCTGACCTAAAACATCCCACGTGTACCTACAAAAGCATGAAAAAAGGAAAGTTGTCGACGAAACACACAGGTTTGGGTGAGTTAACTGAAACTCCCGGCCATGCATGGTTGAAGGTTCATCCAAATACCTAGATTCTTCTAGCCTATAAAAGAAGGGTTAGGGGTCCCATTTGGAGGAGGAGAATAATAGTAAAGAAAATCTACCCAATTGCACATTCCCATTGTCCCAACCCTTTAGCCATCCTTGTGCAAAGAGAGATACAGAGCAAAGAAGTTGGAGGACATTTGAAGAGGAGCCCAGGATCAGGTTTGCGGAGCGGTGGCCGGTCTCGACATTGTAAGTTGATTCATTAAAGTTAATAATAAAGAAATTCTTTTCCCATCCCACTATATGAGTTCTTCATAGTTTAGTGAATATATGTTTGAATCTCTAACCCATTAATCTGTAGAACAAATGCATGTAGAGTTTGTTTCTTATTTTGTACGCAGGTTAGTCTTAGGAGTATAGCTTCTAACAAGTGATCAAGCATGAAGAAGGATCGACATCGAATGTCCGGAACAAGGTATGTTCGTTTAACCATGTATTTTCTTAAAAGAAATGGGGATTAGGTCTGGGACAACGGTAGAAAGTAGGATTATTTCGGTCTTATCTGCATGCATAATATAACCCTAAATGCTAGTCCGTAGGGGGATTTCCCACCAAAACATTGACACGACATGCCTTTCCTTTCCTTGACATGCCATGCCCTAACTTGACATGCCATGTCTTTCCTTGACAAGCCATGACTTTCCTTGACATGTCTTTCCTTTCCTTGACATGCCATGCCTTTCCTTCCCTTGAAATTCCATGCCTTGCCTTTCCATTCCATGAATTTCCTTGACATGCCATGCCTTGCCTTGCTTTGACATGCCTTTCCTTGACATTCCTTGCCATGACTTGACATGCCATTGCCTTTCCTTGACATTTCATGCCTTTCCTTTCCTTGACAAGCCATGACTTTCCTTGACATTTCTTTCCTTGCCTTGACATGCCTTTCCTTGACAAGCCATGACTTTCCTTGACATTTCTTTCCTTGCCTTGACATGCCTTTCCTTGACATGTATTTCCTTTCCTTAACATGCCATGATTTTCCATGCGTTGTCATGACTTACCATGACTTTCCTTGCAATTCCTTGTCTTGCCATGAATTCCCTTGCCTTTCCTTTCCATGCCTTTCCTTGACATGTCATGCCTTTCCTTGACATTCCTTGCCTTGCCATGTCTTTCCTTGATATGCCTTGCCTTGCCATGCCTTTCCTTGATATGCCTTGCCTTGCCTTGAAATTCCTTGCCTTGACATGCCTTGCCTTGCATTGAAATTCCTTTCCTTGACATGCCATGCCTTGCATTGACATGCCTTGCCTTGACATGGAATGCATTGACTTTCCTTGACATGCCATACCTTGCCTTGACATGCCATGCCTAGCCTTGTTGTGCCTTGCTTTGACAAACCATGCCTTGCCTTGACATGCCATGCCTTGCCTTTCTTTAACATTCCATGCATTTCCTTTCCATGCCATGCCTTTCCTTGACATGCCTTTCCTTGCCTTGACATGCCATGCCTTTCCTTGCCTTTCCTTGACATGCCATACCATGCCTTGCCTTGCCTTGACATGCCATGCCTTTCCTTTCCTTGACATGCCATACTTTTCCTTGACATGCCATGTCTAGCCTTTCCATGCCTTTCCTTGACAAGCCATGCCTTGCCTCGACATGTATTTCCTTGCCTTTACATGCTATGCCTCGTGTTGACAAGCCATGCCTTGCCTTGAAAATCCATGCCTTGCCTTGCCTTGACATGCCATGTTTTTCCATGCATTTTCATGCCTTACCATGACTTACCTTGCAATGCCTTGCCTTTCCATGCATTCCCTTGCCTTGCATTTCCATGCCTTTCCTTGACATGTCATGCCTTGCCTTGGCATTCATTGCCTTGCCTTAACTTTCCATGCCTTTCCTTGACATGCCTTTCCTTGCCTTACCTTGACATACCTTACCTTGCATTGACATGCCTTGCCTTGACATTCTATGCCTTGCCTTGCCTTGACATGCCATGCCTTGCCTTGCCTTGATATGTCATTCCTTTCCTTGACATTCCATGCCTTGCCTTGACAAGACATGCCTTTCCTTGACATGTCTTACCTTTCCTTGCCTTGCCATGCCTTGCCATGCCTTGACAAGCCATGTCTTGGATTAACATGTCTTTCCTGGACTTGAGATGCCATGCTATGTCTTTCCTTGACATGACTTACCATGACTTACCTTGCCTTGCCATGGATTATCTTGCCTTGACTTTCCATGCCTTTCATTGACATGCCATACCTTGCCTTGACATTCCTTTCCTTTTCTTGCCATGCCATGCCTTTCTTTGACATGCCTTTCCTTGCCTTGACATGCCTTGCCTTGAAATAAATTTCCTTGCATTTACATGGATTTGATTGACATGCCATGCCTTGCATTGAAATTCCTTGAATTATCATGCCTTGCCACGTCATGCCATGCATTTCCTTTCCTTGAAATGCCTTGCCTTTCCTTGACATGCCATGCCTTGCCATGCTCCTTACCTTGACATGTCATACCTTGCCTTGGAATTTCCATGCTTTTCCTTGACATGCCATGCCTTGAATTAACATGCCATTTCCTTGCCTTGATTCCCAAGGGACCACAGGACCAAGATTCCCATGAGACCATGAGTCCCATGGGACCACAATGCCCACAATCACCTGACAAAAGGGTTTTGAAAATTGATCCCATGTGCTGGATTTTCATTATGCCTCATTGAGAAAAACTCTAGTTCTGTAGATCCTCTAACAAACACTTTTTTGGGTGATGGAATCATAGGATAGGGGTCCCCCTAGGTGGAATACAGTGCCAAGATTCCAACAAAACTAACGATTTGTTTATCCGAGGCGCGACTTGCATGTTATGGTGAGTTGCAACTCTCCTTATGAATCCATTCAGGGAGACAATGACAATTTGGTCCGGTGGAACAAAATCACAACCGAGTAACATAACTGAGTTCCGTAAGTTTTAGAAGGTCCATATGGCCAACTCCCATGTGACCAAGGTTCCCACAATCCCCTGACATGGGGGTTGTGGAATTTGACCCCCCGTGTCGTATTTTCTTTGTGCCTCACTCAACAAAACCCTAGTTCCAGAGATCCTCTAACAAACACTTTTTCAGGCAATGGAATCATAGGAGAGGGGTCCCCCTGGCTAAAATACGATGCCAAGAGTCCAATGGAACTAATGGTTCATCAATTCAAGGCACGATTTGCGTGTTATGGTGAGTTTCAATTCACCTCCTGAATCCATTCAGGGAGTCAATGACAATTTGGTATGGTGGCACAAAATCACAACTGAATGATGTAACTAATTTATGTAAGCTCTGAAAGGTTTGTATGGCCAACACCCATGTGACTATGGTGCCCACAATCACTTGACATAGGGGTTTTGAAATTCGACACCGTGTGCCGGATTTGCATTGTGCATCACTGAGAAAAAACTTAGTTTCAAAGATCCTCTAACAAACACTTTTTCGGGCGATGGAATCATAGGAGAGGGGTCCCCCTGGATGGAATCCGGTGCTAAGAGTCCAACAGAACTAATGGTTCATTGATACGAGGCATGATTTGCATGTTATGGCGAGTTGCAACTTGCATCCCGAAGTCATTTAGGGAGACAATGAAAATTTGGTTTGATGGCACATAATCACAACCGAGCAACGTAGCTAATTTTTGTAAGCTCTGGAAGGTCCATATGGAAAATGCCCATGCAACCACGGTGCCCACAATCACCCGACACATGGGTTGTTAAATTCGACCCCCTGTGTCGAATTCACATTATGCCTCACTGAGTAAAACCCTAGTTCCGAAGATCCTCTAACAAACATTTTTCTGGGTGACGAAATCAGAGGAGAGGGATCCCCCTAGATGGAATCTGGTGCCAGGATCTGAACACGGTTTGCATGTTATGGTGAGTTGCAACTTGCCTCTTGAAGCCATTCAGGGAGACAATGACAATTTGGTCTGGGGGCACAAAATCACAACGAGGAGACGTAACTGAGTTCTGTAAGCTTCTGAAGGTCCATATGGCCAACGACCATGTGACCACAGTTCCCATAATCTCCCAACATTGGGGTTGTGAAATTCGACCCCCTGTGCCAGATTTGCATTGTGACTGCAAGACTCTCGAGCAACGAGCAACCCTTGATTAGTTAGTTCTATGCAGTCCATTGATTTTTTGTAGAGTTTAAGAGCAAATATTGTTTTCTTAGTGAGCGTTAAGCCTCTAAGATGAACAATCTGCCTCCTTTTGTATTCTATTTCTAGGGGAAACCTTGGTTTTAATATAAATTCTTTTATTTAACCAAAAAAAGTACTCACGAAATTCATCAATGCCAAACTTTAGATTAATTTGTGGTATTTTTTGTCATTTTTCATGATTTGAGACCACAAGATTGTAAAGCATGGTTGTAGAACAACCCTTTTAATAAATTTATTAGGGTTTATGTTCCTCCAAAAAGTTGTCATGGACAAATATAGCTCCTATGGCCAGGCTTCTACATAAGATAAAACAAGATAAGATTATTTTAATGTCCAACAAATTACCACAATAAGTAGGAAAATGGGACTAAAACAAAATACATCCACTGTAGGTAGATAGTGGAAGTGTGAAAGAAACACCTATATCGATGCTATCAGAGGAAGATAAAGATAGAGATCTAATTATTGGCTAAAATAAACTACAAGAGAAGGTACAATTACATGATAAATGCTAAAAATCAAAACAGACTGCATTAAAGTTTTTTGTATTCATTGCATCCTTGTAAACCCCAGAAATAAGGTTTGTATTTCTTAATAGGTTTTTTCCGGACCAAAAAATAAGCAGTAGTCAAAGAATAATTTCTAAGACTCATCCCCTAACTCAACCCAGTTCTGTTCATCTCTAACTATTTCACCTCTTACTCTGCACTCCATTTTCTACAAAACAATTCTCAACCTCAACAACCTCCTCCTCCAAAGAAACATTATAGGCGTTGGAGTTCAGAAATTCTCTTTAGTACTTTGTCGATATTTACATTCCTATCCATTTACCACTCTCTACACACACAATCATTGACCCTAACCTATTAAAAAGTCATTTATCTTCCAAATGGTTGGTTTCTACTAGAGAATATGACCCTCTCTTCCAATAGGCTTACAAGCCAACTCCCAAATTATTGAAATTCATTTGCTATACTTCATGGAAGCTAAATGAAAATTTTTGAGCTTGAAAGCCAATTTCAACTTATTATTCTCTTAGCTAATATTGAGGCCAACCATTAATGGGAGATGAAAAGACCCTATGGTTGAACGTAAAACTTCCATGACACTATTGAAGGAGGCAATAACCTAGATTTGAATTTCCACAAAGCCTATCTAATCTAGCCAACACCATCCAATTCCCTTTTTCCTTATTAAACAAAGTGCATTGTCCCAGTCTCTTGTTGTGCTACCATTTCAAATTTAGATAAATTATGTGCAGGATATGTTGACTACTATTCCAGGACAGCCTCTTAATGAGAGAAGAATAGGCCAAATATTTTCCTACAAAGAGATGGGAGCATAGACTGAACAATAACCAATAATTGTCCTGCAACCATTAACATTAACCAAAAATATTGATTATCAATATATCTTCCCTTATAAACAATATCAATACCTCACCCCTTATAAACAATACAATATGTCAACCAAGGTTCAATGCCACACATTTCCCCACCTTTTCCCTGAGGATAATCTAGCACCAGTATAGTCATTCCATTCAAAATCAACAAACCATGTTAATTAATTGAAGCAACTGACCATCAATTCTTCTAAACATACATTTTATTGTGTTTTTTGCAACATCATCCACATTATGTTTTTTGTACATCTCAATAGCACCCCTCATGTTTCCGAACATAAATTTAATATTTATTGAGAAGATGATTGGAAATGTCCTAAAGCATCATCAAAATCTATGCAGGTTTGTTATCATAAGAAACATTCTATTGCAAGATGTCGGTTGCAACTACAGGCTAAGCTTGATATGAATGAGAGAGGGCCTTTATCTATCCTCGCTCCAAGCCACCACAATAAAGTTCCAAATTCCTTACAATGTTTTTATCCTCCTTCTATTTTCTTGGAACTTATCCCTTACCCATCACCTAAACAATAGAGTTAATATTCTTGACAAGGTATTTTTTGGGACCCTTTTCTCATACATCTTCCGAAATAATGAAGATAGATTCTGACATAGAGGTGTATCTTATCCCATACCAGAGAAATGATCTCAAGGTGTAATGGGATATCAACAAGGTTTAGAGGAACTTTTCTCGAGCAACCAATTGAAAACCTTCTCTTTTTGAAATATTAGCACTTTCTATAATTGATACTAGCATGGAAAGAAGGTTCTAACATGTATATAATAAGTAAAATTATGAGGATAGAGTGGACAAAAGGAGGATGATTAATATAATACAATAATGGTTTGTGAACTCTAAGATCAACCATTTTGTAAATCTTTGTGCTTTTGTTGGGTTTGGATATTATATAATGGATCCTTCCTCCCCGGTGATGAAATAATACAGAATGGAAAACTTTCCAAAATGCGCCAAAGGTAGAGAAGCTTCAAAGGCAAATAATACAACCTAAGAAGAATATGAAGAAGAGGGAAAATAGTACAAAAGCCATAGGGATTTTTTGCATGCCAATTTGGCATGCACATTAGCCAATAGGGACGATGTGCATTCCAAGGGATGGTGTATGCCAAGGGACCCATGTATGAGTGAGGAATAAAAAACATTATTATTGTGTTATTAAAAAGGAAAGAACGTGAAAATAAATGATTTATGAGCCCATCAATTATAAACTAAAGTTCATACTAAGCCACGAAAGAAAATACCCCAATAATATGAGGACCAACGAAAACAAACTAGAGAACCTCCTACCAAGATGAGTGGGTTGGAAAAGGTATTGCAAGACTTCTCCATGACATTGGTAATGGAGATGGCATAAGTGGTAGATGAAATTGTCCAACAACTATGCCATAAGGTGAATAATCTCAACAAAGTATTGCATAACTGGTATGAATCCACTACTTGGAAAACATGTCCAGTTGTATGAAAATAATTCTACCCAAAATATGTCATAAAATAATAAGAGATAATTCCTCAAAAGTGGGTCCCAACAATGAAGACTTGATAAAGTACTCAATACAAACTTGAGTAAATAGAATAATTTTCCTAAAAGTGAACCACTAAATGGAAAGAGAGTCAAATGCTCTACATAATTCCTTTGGCCAAATCAAAATCAAAGCACATATGAAAAAAAATGATTGACTAAGATTTTTATAAAAAAATGTCCAAGTGAAGAGGTCTTCGTCCTTAGAAAAAAACATCTAAAAAAAGATACAAGTGTGGTGTGCAACCACTCATTGAAAATACAAGAGAATGTTATGCACAATGATTTATATGAAATTCAAAACCAATTCCATATGTAGTATATATGATCAAAATATTATTGATGCCTCTAAGATTACAATAAAATTGGAATATAAATTCCAATAAAGGAAAAGAAGGCCCATTACTTCCAGCAAATAATCCCTGATCACATGGTGTCCCATTGAAGCATGGATTCATAAAAAATAAAGTTAAATTCATACAAAGCCCCATTCACATAGTGTCCCATAAAACCATCGGTTCATAAAAAAATACTTACAAAGTCCTCTCACATGGTGTCCCATAAAACTATGGATTCATAAAAAATAAAGACAGATACATACAAAACCCTCTTGTCAAGAACTCCTATAAAACCATGAGTTCATAAGAAAAAATGAGAAATACATACAAAGCCCTTTTTTTCAAGAAGTCCCATAAAACCATGGGTTCATGAAAATCAAAGGTAAATACATCCAAAACCCTCTTTGTCAAGAAGTCTCATAAAACCACAAGTTCATAAAAAACAAAGGGAAGTATATACAAATCTCTTTTTTTCAAGAAGTTAAATGGATTCATTAAAAAAAAAATCAAATACATACAAATCCCTCTTTGTCCTCTTTGTCAGTTCATAAAAAACAAAATGTTTCATTAAAAAACAAAAGAAAATACATACAAAGCCCTTTTTGTCCCTTTTGGTTGTTCATAAAAAACTAAGGCCAATACATACAAAGCCCTCTTTGTCAAAACGTGCCAATATACGAAAATCCTCTTTGTCAAGAGACACCATAAAACCAATTTGGCATGCACAACAGCCCAAGGTTTGGTGTGCATGCCAAATTGGCATGTACACTAGCCTTATGGCTTCTGTGCATGCAAAATTGGCATGCACACCATCCAATAGGGTTGTTGTGCATGCCAAATGGTGTGCATGACAATTTGGCATGCACACCAACCCTAGGGTTGTTGTGCATGACAAATTGGCATGCACAACAACCATATTGGCTGGTGCGCATGAAAATTTGGCATCGACACTAACCCAAGGGTTGGTGTGCATGCCAAATTGGCATGCACACCACCCAATAGGGCTGGTGTGCATGAAAAATTGGCAGGCACACCAGCCCTTGGGATACTGTGCATGCCAAATTGTCATGCACAAAACTAGTGTTTCTTCTATCCAAGGCACGATTTGCATGTTATGGAAAGTTGCAACTCGCCTCCTGAAGCCATTCAGGGACACTATGACAATTTGATTCGGGGGCACAAAATCACAACCGAGTGATGCAACTAAGTTCTATAAGCTCCGAAAGGTCTCTATGGCCAACGCTCATGTTGGTCACTATAATTGCTTAATTAATTTCAAACAACCAAGTGAAACATAAATTATCAACCCAGGGAAGTCTTTTGTTTCAAAGATAGTTGCGCACTATATATGCTCAATTCCAAAAGCACTTAGTGTTGTAGTAAAGAA
>WSFP011461684.1:0-18795 GCA_009831015.1 Picea engelmannii
GAAGTGCAGTAGACCAGGTGAGAAGGAATTCAACCAAGTAAGATGTAATTACGACATATGACCCAACTAGTAAGTGAATTGCAACGTACAAACCCTGCGACCATTGTACGATAGTGTACTACGTGTGTGTGGCCTCCCACAAGCTCTGCACAATTTTGAACTATAATTAATGACTAGCACAGCCACAATATTGTGGCTGATCAACGTCGAAAGGCTGATAAGATGAAAAGAATCCTTAAAAGAATATATTAAATTTTATTATTGATTAACAAATAAACGGTTGCGCTTCATTTATCTGGTGTTAATATTTTATTTTTTGTTAATCACTTAGGTGGCAATCAGTTAGCTATCAAAGTAATTTTTAAATATGATTAGGTAAATGTAAAAAAGTAAACACATAAACGAATGTCTTTATAATAGCTAGGAAGTTAATGATTGAAATCACAGCCATTTATTTTGTGTGACTACTAAGAATATTCCAGCCATATTTAATCTTGTCCATAGAAAACTTATTAAGCACTAAACCTCTATTAAATCTTCCCATTGTCAATAGGTGTACGCCTTTCGGCGTAATAAGGGAGGTGCATACAACCTCAACAAGAGCTAATTGTTATTTCGAATTAGCCCATAATTGCAACATACAGACCATGTATATGTTGTATGACAGTGTATTGATTATGTGTGGCCTCCCACAAGCTTTGCATAACTTTGAACCATAATTAATGACAAGGGAGGTGCATATGGCCTCAACAAGAGCCATTTCTTCTTTCAAAATTAGCCAAGTAGTAAGGACATTGCCGAGAAACAATGTCAATGGTCTTAGGAGGACTATAATGCTAAATTTCAAGGATGACAATGGAAACCCAACTAAGAATTTGCAACAAAAAGATAATCATAGCCATTGATCTCGGGGACTCCATGAAGTGGATGCTCCGTTTCATCTAATTGTTATCATTCTTCCCAAGAATTACTAGAAGTTGATTTCACCGTGGAAATTGATTTCATATGGTGTAATGTCCTCAGATCCATTGGAATTCTCTTTAACAATTAATATTAAATGAATTGAGATATGAGTTCAAAGCAAAACACTAATTTGGTATTTACAAGAATTGAGATTGAGAGAGGACTCAATAATAATAATAGCAATGGAATCAAGTTCATGATGGGGATTTTTCATGATTTCACAGATATATTAACCTTAAAAAATAGTCACAAGGCATTATAATGCACAAGTAGAGGTATGAAACAGTTCTAAATTTGATTGAATCTCCCATGAAAGGCCTACCAGACTTAGAATTCAAGAATCCAAATGCCCATGAGAAACAATAGAATTAGAAAACTATTATCATGCATCTAACAACAAGAACAATCCACTAAACCACAAAGAAATACATACACAAAGACACAATGTTTACCCTGGAAACCCAAATGGGAAAAACAACTTCAAATGTTTGGTCAATTCTCATTTCATAGATCTCTAATTACAATGCAACCCATAGCTCTCTATGCATCCTTCTTTCTTTGGCTAGCAAAAATCCCTTTGAGAGTGAAAGTATAGGAACAAATAGGGATAGCCAAGGGAATGGAAGGCCAACAAAGATGAAATTTCACTTCCTATTCTCAATCTTTTCTCTCCTATTTGTTTTTGTTTTTTTTCATTTTCATTTAATTATCTTATTTTTTCTCTTTTCTCTTATTCATTTTTACTTTTGCATTGCTTTTCTTAGTTTATCTAAGCTTCATAAATCACTGAATTAGCTTGTAGGTACCGATTCTTCCAATCATTCATTTATTCGAATCCATTTCGGATCACACCTCCACATTGAGAGGCTTTTTGGTCTCCAAAAGATTGAAGGAAACCAATTTGGATCAATGTGCCTTTTGCCTTCTTTGGAACATGGATTTGACTCTAGCTCCTAGCTACAACTCTGACTCTAGCTCTAGCTCTAGCTACTGGCTCCAATTCTAGCTATGGCTATGGCTCTGGTTGTTGGCCAACTTGTTCCCGCAATGCAAAAGTTTGTTCTTTTGACTCTCAGTTTTGAATAATTTCTAGATCCAAACTCTACAATAAACATTCATTACCATCTCTCTCATAATTTGAGATACTCCATCTTGGCAGTCAATGAAGCCAAGTCAAAGACTAATTTGTGTTTGTTCATGTGACATTATCGTGTTATGCCATCACATAACAATTCTACAAGGATGTTTGGTATGCGTTCTTCTGCTAGGATCAGTTGGTTCCCAACATGGAAATGACTCTTTGGTGTCTGCACATGCTTACAAGCACGTTATGGAGTTCTAAAGAACTCCCCCAAGATCATTGACATATGCGCACCAATCTCTGACACATCTTCAAGAATCTATTCTTTTGATGCAATATTAAAAACCACAATTGGATTATGGCTTCCCTTGGTAGCAGCCTATTGTTTGTCTTATTGGTGTCATTGATCTCCTATGGTGTTATAGATCCTTGGATAGCTTCTACTCCTTGGACCTGGAGATGTAGGCAATTTTTCATGTTCTTCAATCTTCAATACTCTCCACACTCTTATATTGGTTGTGTGGTTTCTAGGGTGAAGCTCTAGATGAAGTCACCAACACTTTGCTTCCTAATGTCAACTCAACTTGAAGTGGTGGAAAAATTTATTGACACTGTTGTATGGACTAGTTAACATGTTCCTTTTCTCCCCATGCATTTGAGTTCATTATTGGATCGCGGAAGTCTTCTTGCCATTCTTCCTGTAAATCCATTCAGGCTTATGGCATGTGGCTTGATTCTCCAAGTAAGATGCCTCACAATGGCCTTTATTCCCACATAATGAACATGTTGTTGAGTACCAATAGTTGGTAGCATTATGGCATTTCTTCTTGCAACAATGGTAAACAACAAATTTCTTACCTGATGCATACCATGGTTCTTCTTCTTCTTCTTCTTTTGGATGATCTTCTTGTTGCTTCTTTTGAGTCACGGTGTAGGTTGAGTCTTTGATCTCTACTCATCACTGATCTTCTATAATCCACCAAAAAAACGATGAGGAGGTCATGGGTTTCTACCTTCATGTACTATTGCTCTTTCTTCTAATGAAAAGGTCAAGTTGGTCATGTCTTTCACCTTCTCAAAAGTGGTCTTCATGGTCATGGGATTTTCTCTTCTGCCATCAAAGCTTAGGCCTTCATGATTGACCCTCAGTGCATATACAATGGGGATTAGGATTCCTTGTCTATTATTGCTAGCCCCTGTCCATCACATCCCATATACCTTAATAGTTTCAAACCAATGCCTCTGGTATGATTTTCAAAATCACCCAAGTGTTCTTGAGAAATATCTAAGGAAGGTATGGTTACTAGAGTTGTCTTGGTCATGGTAATGGCCTTAATAGTGGAAATGGAAGGTGACCTTGGTTCCTAATATTCTTGGATAGTTGCTTGGAGATTTACCAATGCCTCCTCTTTCTCTGCTGTATTGTTCCCAAGCCAAGATGCCAAGAACATTTCATTTTCATTGATTTTTATGGATTTGATGGTTGTGGCATTTTGTCAAACACTTTGCAGACTTAAGTCTCATGAGTTGCGCCAGGGTTTAATATGATGGTTTTTATGTTTGTTTACATCATTAATTAGAGAAGATATAACAATGGAATGTACTCAACAAGATCCAAGATCAATAATACAAGAGATAACCCAAAAATACCTCAGATCCGGTTTTATTCATAGTAGTAGAAGATCTTGATACAATAGATCTACTGATCTGTAACAATAGAGCATGAGAACTCATAAAATAATGACAATAACCCAAGAAGAGATGATATAAAACTCTAAAGGCCACATGATTTTTGAAGATGGATGAAAAACCAAGATCTCTACCCACTGCTGGATCAAACCCTCAATCTGAAAGAGTTACACCATAACCCTGGCTGTAGCTCTATGGAATATTTTGGCCCTCTTCTTCCTTGGCCCCAATAGCCACCAAAACACTCTAGAATAGTAGATCAACGGTCTAGAAACACGATAAGGTAATTCCCTTGCTGAATAATTAATCTTGGGCTCTTCCTATGAGTAGATCCACCCCAAGGTTGTGCCCTTCCTCTATGAGAAATTGTCCTACTCTCATAATAAATCAATACTCCACCAAAACACCTCCCGGATGAGCCAAGAAAGGTGCTATGGCCTCTACTAATATAAATCAATGGATGATATCTCCAAATCCCCTTCTCCTTGGCCAAATTGAAGGGATATAGTCTCTCTAGTGTGCCCTCTAGCTGGAAACCCTCAATGATGTGCACCTCTCTCTCTCTGAACCTGTGGCTGATGTAGAATCCACCCGTGATTGAGTATATATGATGTAGAATGGTGAGGGAGGAATATTTCACCTCCGTGACCAATCCTGGACCAGGTTGGGTGGGATATTTCACCACTGAGCTGATCTCTAGGGTTTGTTAAGTCAAAACCCTCAAAACCCCCAAGTACATGGGCTTACTAGAAAGAAGCCAGATATCAAATGATAAACACATAATGAGAGAATAGAGGCCCCTATCTATCTTTTATCCCTCCTTCTCACCTTGTCTCTCCAAGTGGCTTTTACTTTATTTAATTATTAATTAATTAATTATATCACTTTAATTAATTAATTAACCATTTTACCTCTAAAAAGTAGTTTATCCCTCCTTGTGGCTTCCTTGGCCACTGAAAGTCACTTCTCATCATCCTATCCTGTATTTCTATTCCTCCTGATTCCAATGAGATATTACACTAAGAGTTTCCTCCAAGAATTATGCCCAATATGACCTCCTTAGTGAATTTAATTAACATATAGCCCAAAATAACTCAAAATTACGGAAATTGTCGGAATGCAATGGAACCAAAGCCAAGCTGTGCATAATGGATCATGATGATGAAATAAGATGAGAGATGCAAGTCAGACCCCAAAAAACCCCTCAATAGCTCTGGTACTCGCTATAACCTCCATCTGGCTACTCTGGTAATCATAACACTCTGTAATATAATGATGTCCCAAAGTGGGGACATTACAGTCCTCCCTGCTAGAATATTGCTTGTGCTCAACCAATAACTGAATCAATCCATATATGATACCGATGTCCCATGTCCACCTGTGGGACACATAGTAGGCTCCCCCCAAAGATGAACTATCATGCACTCTATCCCTTGGGTCCCATATCAGGACGTGAACTGCAATACCCTGTGAAGCATAATCTTGTAATATATCAACACCATGAGTGTCCTGCACATGACACATGGACTCAACTCGGAATGAGTCCATCCTCCAAGTCCATACCAAGACCAACAGGGTCTCCACCAACTACACATGTTGCTGCCATCGTGAGATACTGCAAGACCTCAATGAATCACCCTCAAGTGACGTTCTCTCCTTAATACTGAAGCTCAATGGAAGGTCAAAATAACTTTCCCCTGCAAGGGTCCACTCGCCTCCATCATTCAATGAAATAATCAACCCTGCACTTCCTGGGTCCCATGCTAGTCTCTGCTAAATATCACCACGCTGGAACTGCACTACTCTGATCATGAATTTCTTCTCACCACATACATATTGGATCCCCCACTCCCGGATCCTCAAGTTGGAATCCCTGTGGAAACTTGACCTGCTGTCCAGAAGCTGCATCGGTAAAAGTACCTTTGTGGAAGTAATATCTGCCCAACCATCTCCATACTCAATCATGAGTATCAAAAAGGAGAAAATATCTCGCTCGATAGGACAAGCCCCTACAAGCCCTCTCAAAACCAACCCAGAGTGAAGTATGTGTCTCTCTGGCGCAACCTGGGCCATCACAAGGTGAAACAACCTATTAACCAAATGGACTCCTGGATCCCATGGAAAAATTGGAAGTTCATCACTTCCAATCCCCATGAACTGCTCATGTGTCATAGTGCCAACTATCGAAAGCCTTCCATGCTCATCCCCATGAGAATCTCCATCGGTGTCGCCTTCTGAGATGTCTTCTATCCCACGGCCTAAGATGCTCACCATCACGCACAAGGTCTCAACTGTCAGCCTCTGATGATCCACTCCTATGCTTCTGTGTGCAATATAGACTCTCCTGCCAGGGGGTATCAGCCTACCAACTCTCCATGTACTCTTCCACTGTCTATCTCCCTTGATGCTGCTTTCGATGATGAAAGTGTCAGGAAAGGCCAACATAAACATATGCAACCGTCTGTAGGATTGGAAAGTATCATATGCTTTGGTAAATCCCAAGGATTCCACCAAAATCTCATCCACTGGTGTCCATGGTAAATACTCGCCTGGAGTTATCATTGAACCCCAATCAAAAGGTACAACCAGGGGTAACTTCTCAAACTGCTGGTCAACCACTCTCCATCCATCATCACTCATGCAACCTTTGATACTGTGAAGGTGATCTCCCAGATCTATCCAATACCGCAAGGGAGAGGAATATCCATGCTCTACTAGGTGTGTCTCCCCCCTGCACTCAAATGCGTCCACCTGAATCCTACTGTGCATCTCGGCATGTCTATGTGGACTATCACTCACCACTGTATGCTCCTGCATACTCATGTAATCTCCTGTATACTCTTGTAGTGACATGGATCCTGAGTGTACTACTGGGTCAACCTTGACATGAAGGTCAACCAATCCTAGAACACAAATGGAAGTGTCCTCACAACTGCCCCTGGCTTTGGAGTCCCCATGCGTGTGTGAGTGTTCGACTGTCTCACCGATCCTCGTGGAGGATAGCTCCTATGACACATGGACATCCTCCTGTGTCTCCAGATCATATCTCCTCATGCTCCTCCATTAATTGGTGCTCCTCTGCTAAACCACCTACATCCTCTAGCCATGTGGTTGAAGGATATATCTGACTCTCTGCTAAGATAGATGTAGTGGATCTCTCTCTGATCTCCTAAAGGAGATCCTCTGATCTCCTAAAGGAGATCCTCTGATCTGGAATTTGATTCTTGAAGGGATACCTGTGTGACTTTCAAGAATCCTCGTGTGCTCTCCAACTCATGAGTGACTATGTCCACTTCCAACTCCTGCTCCCTCAGAGCCCTGTGATACATCTCGCCAATCTCCAATAGGTAGTCCCTATCCATCAACCACTGCTGGTAGTCTTCTCTCATCATAGAGACTCTCTCCCTAAGAGTATGAAAGTCATCCATGGAAAATCCCCCATCTGAACTATCATGTGCCATCGATTCCCTCCAACAATAATCTTCCACAAATGCATGTGTGTCATCGATGCGTCTAGTGGCTGCCATGATCATGTCCTCACTTACCCTCAACTGTCCTGCCAAGTATCATGACTCCTGATCAAATTCCTGTTGAGGTGCTACCTCATGCCCCTCACTGCTAGTGTCAACCATGGAATCCCCAACAACACTCTCCTCAAAAGATAAGGGATCGAACTTCCCACTGTCCACTGTGCTACTGGGTTCTCTTGTATGCCACTGCACACCATCGCCAATTGCTACCCTCATCTGAATCACACTGTATCCTGTATGGGAAGTTGTATCCTCCTGTGCACTCACCCTGCTACTATCATCTACACCTGGATCCCATATAGATGTGTCAAAACACATGCTATGGTCATCCTAACCAATAAGGGGTACATCCTCATCACTGCAGACCGGTCCCAGAAGTAAGTGTCCCATCAAACTATTAGTCTCCGCAACCTGATAAAAAAATGGAGCCTCCAAAAGAGGTGATCCACTCTCCTCATAGGCATGTGTAAGATCAAATGTATCCAAGTCATGTCTCTCATGAAGGTCCAGTTGTCCCTGGTGTGCAATCCATGCACAGGGATCCACCACTATATCACTAATGCTACTGATATCCTCTTGTGTCATGGCTATGATAGGTGTCTGAGAAGGTACCAACTATGTCATAATAGCCATAGGGAGCCCATCAGGTCTAGGTGCTAACACGTGTGAATATTCACTAGTGTCCCCACTCTCCTGAAGTGTAAGGTCATCAACACAATGTGATATGACTACTAAAGCACATGTGTTATCATCCTATCCATCCAACTGTCCCTCCAATGCACAAGGGTCACTATCCTCCCCAAGTGTGCAAGAGTCAATAGCCTCCACAAGTGTGCAAGAGTCAGTGGTCTCCTCAAACTTCTCTAAATATGAATCTATGGTTTCATCCCCATGTACCTCTTCATCCTCATTGTCATAGTGCATCTCAATAATGTGCCTCTTACCTTTACCCCTACATCTATGATCTGGTTCCCAAGGTAGTTTGCACCTGTAGCAAAGTTGCCTGCTCCTAATGGGTGTAGGAATGCTCTGTTCTTCCTTCTATATACTAGATGGTAGGGATGATCTCTCTCCCATTTGTCTACATAGTGCTCCAGTATGTTGTATGTTTGCTATCAACTCACACATGACTAGATCCCATTCCTATTTATCCATTTCTCCCTATGGAAGACCCCTCATGATGGCAGGAGTCTAAGGTTTGGATGCATGTGCTACTCCCCACTAGATGGGAGGATCAACACTTTGATACCACTGTTATGTTCCAAAGCCAAGATGCCAAGAACATTTCCTTTTCATTGTTTTTTATGGATTTTCTGGTTGTGGCATTTCGTCAAACACTTTGTAGACTTAAGTCTCATGAGTTGTGCTAGGGTTTAATATGATGGTTTTTATGTGTGTTTTCAACATTAATAAGAGAAGATATAGCAATTGAATGTACTCAACAAATGCAAGATCAATAATACAAGAGATAACCCAAAAATACCTCAGATCTGGATTTATTCATAGTAGTAGAAGATCTTGATACAATAGATCTATCGATCTGGAACAATATAGCATGAGAACTCATAACACAATGATAATAACCCAAGAAGAGATGATACAAGCCTCCAAAGGCCACATGGCTACCGAAGATGGATGACAAACCGAGATCTCTGCCCACTGTTGGATCAAACCCTCAATATGAAAGAGTTACACCCTAACTCTGGTTGTAGCTCTATGGAAGATTTTGGTCCTCTTCTTCCTTGCCCCCAATAGCCACCAAAACATTCTAGAATAGTAGATCAGGAGTCTATAAACACGATAGGGTAATTCCCTTTCCGAGTAATGAAGCTTGGGCTCTTCCTATGAGTAGATCCATCCCAAGGTTGCGCCCTTCCTCTATGAGAAATCGTCCTACTCTCATAATAAATCAATACTCCACCAAAACACTTCCCGGATGAGCCAATAAAGGAGCTATGGACTATACCAATATAACTCAATGGATGATCTCTCCAAATCCCCTTCTCCTTGGCCAGATCGAAGGGATCTAGTCTCTCTAGTGCGCCCTCTAGCTGGAAACCCTCAATGATGCGCACCTCTCTCTCTTTGAACCTGTGGATGATGTAGAATCCACCCGTGACTGAGTAGATATGATGTATAATAGTGAGGGAGGAATCTTTCACCTCGGTGACCAAGCCTGGACCAGGTTGGGAGGGATCTTTCACCACCGAGATGATCTCTAGGGTTTGTTAAGTCAAAACCCTCAAAACCCCCAAGTGCATGGGCTTACTAGCAAGAAGCCAAATATCAAATGATAAACACATAATGAGAGAATAGAGGCCCCTATAATGAGTGAATTTAATTAACATATAGCCCAAAATAGCTCAAAATTATAGAAATTGTCGGAATGCAACAAAACCAAAGCCAGGTTGTGCATAATGGATCATGATTATGAAATAAGATGAGCGATGCAAGTCGGACCCCAAAAAACCCCTCAATAGATCTTGTACTCGCTATAACCTCCATCTGGCTACTCTGGTCATCATAACACTATGTAATATAATGATGTCCCAAAGTGGGGACATTACATCTGGCAACTCTTGTTGCAGTTGAGTCTTCATTTGAGTGAGCCTATCCTCTTGAAAACTATCTATCTAGATGACCTTCTCTCCCAAGTGTACAGGTTTAAATTTTCTCTTGTCCCAATCTACCATAAATAATAACTACATTGAGGGAGTCTTGGTGTTCATAACACCAGTGGTTTAGCAATGAAAATAGTTTTGTTGAACTCTCAAGGTTCTCCTCTATGTATCTCATCCAATGATTAAACTTCTAGACTTGTTCCTTCAAGTGATTGTTTTATTCTTTATGTTGAGCATTGATGGCCCTTAAGTCTTCAACCTTTCTATGTTTGCTTTATCTATGCTGAATCTACACTCTCTTCAAAGTTTTGGTAGCTACAACATGATCAAGGATTCAACTACTCTGATACCAATATGATCCGTAAATGAGGAACTTATATCCCACTTGCTTCACCAACATGGATACTATGTGGAATTAAAATCTTGGTCTTTGTTCTCCATCCTATATAGAGAGCTCCATATTTAGAAAGGATATTGGGCCTTTGTAATTTTGAGTTCAACCCTAAACTCTATCTTTCAAATGGATATTAGGCATGTACTATGCCAACCAACGACCCATTGTTGTCTAGTGAAGCTTGCACACATCAAACTACTAACAACATAATAACAATCAATCCAATAAAGAAAACAAAGACTCTACAAACACTTTGTCACTAAGAACTATATATAGATTTCTTTAGAAAGGTAGCAACCTAGAATAAATGACTCCAAGACTCTTGTACTCTATTAAGGCTATAGGTGTAGCTCTCACAATACTCCAACAACAAATGGCTTACTCCCCTATAGTTTTGTAAAGATAAGAATTCTCTACTATTTCCGATAGGTAGAATTGTTTATTGCCTCTTGTTGTCGATCCAATGTTTTAATTGCAATATATCACTTCAACAGAAAACAAGTCAATCCAACGCTTGATAAACATCAATATCCTAGTCACCATTTTTTTACGCTTTAGCATATAGTGTAGTGAAGTTGGATTAATCCCTTCTTATATTAAGACACTCTGCAAGCAAAGTGATGTCTCAAGCATTACTAATTAATGCAAGTATGGAAATTAAATATTGACTCACATATATTATATTGATTTGCATCATATGCTTGCACTTGTTATGCACACAAAATTGCTCACAAATTTAACTCTAAACAATTTCACATGCCTATGGATTGACACAATTTCATCCTCATTCTTCCACACTCAAGTTTTAGTGAAATTTACCATGTTTCTCTATGTAGAAAACATTGTTTCTCTAAGTACAATAATGCATTGAATTTAACACCAGCTCTATTAAATATGAACACTCCTCTCGTTTCCAATTAACAAAGGAATATAGCCCATCCAAAGAAGTCATCCAAGTGAGATAAAATTGACCAGCCAATGAGAAGTTGACCACATGAGAGAGAATAGACTAGGTGACAAGGAATTCAACCTAGGTTAACGTGCAACCGACCGAGTGAGAAAGAATTCAACTAGGTAAGAAGGAATTAGAGCATACGACCCAACTAGCAAGTGAATTGCAATGTATGGCCCATACGGTTTCATATGGCCAGTGTGCAGCCTCCCACAAGATTTTCACATAATTAATGATAAGGGAAATGCATAAGGCCTCAACAAGAGCCAATTCTTATGCTAAATTCTCCCAACAATGAGGACATTACTTGGAAATAATGCCAATGGTTTGAGGAGGATTGTAATGCTGAATTTCAAGGTTGAGAATGGAAACTCAACTAAGAATTTGCAAGAGAAAAATAATCACAGTCATTGATCTGAGGGACTCCATGAGATGGATACTCTTTGTCATCTAATTGTTATCATTCTTCCCTAGAATTACTGGAATTTGATTTCACTATGGAAATTGATTTTATGTTGTTGTAATAACCATAGATCCATTGGAATTGCCTTCAATAATTCATATTAAATGCATTGAGATATGAGTTCAAGAAACACGTCGATTTGGTATTTACAAGAATCGAGATTGAGATAGGACTCAATAATAATAATAGAAATGGCATCAAATTCATTCCATCTGCTTCTTCGAAACATGGCTCTAACTCTAGATCCTAGCAACAAATCTAATGCTAGCTTTGGCTTTGGCTTTGGCTCATGGCTCTAGCTATTGGCTTCGATTCTAGTTATGTATTTGGATCTGGCTTATGGCTCTGGATACTGGCTCATAGTCTGGCTCTGGCTTTGGCTCATGGATTTGTGTAACATCCCCGCTATAATCCCCAGTTTAATTAATGCTTAATATAGGCATAATGTGTGGCCATGACCAAGCGATGTAATATGTGAATTGTGTTTCTGAATTTTAATAAACAAAATGTGATGCTAGCTGCTGTGGGACATGAACAAAGATGGGGGATAATTAATCCACAAGAGAGGGGAGGGTCTAAGATAATGTCTAAGAGAGGTGTCCATGGGGGAATTATTCATATCTATTAATTCAACCCACTTCCTAAAATTACTATTGGTATAAGAGCCTTCTTTTTTGTTGTTGAGAGTCCCCAAAGCCAATCATTGAATACATGTAAGATGGTGGGTGTGAGAAGTTACATCCCATAGTTATTAGAAGCATGAGTTTGAAGTACAATCAACATTGGGGAGTGTGGGAGTCAACTGCTTGAGGAAAAGAGAGTAAATTCGTGTGGGAAAAACAAACAGTTTTTGGACATTCATGTTTGACATGAACAACAAGCAGAGAAGAGGGAAGAAGAGCATTGCAATTCAAGAAACCAGAGAGGATGAATTATGGAGTGTATTTGGAGTAGAATACTAAAGAGCCAGGTTGTCAAGCTTGAAGAGTGAACTCTTGTGTGAGTTGCACTATAACGACAAGTGATTGTTGTTATTTTCCTAGTAGTGAGCTCCCTTAGGTTTCCTAGTAGTGAGATTCTTGGTTTCCTGTGCCAGAGAGAAACTGATAAATGAATGGGATGCTTGATGGACTAAGAGAAGTGAAGGGGTACCTTCCTTGGGTTGGGCAGGTCAAGAGGAAGAGAGTTGGTGGAAAATCATGATAGTTGTAGGAGAATACTAGTGGGCTATGGGATTTTATGAGATGTGAGTGGATAGTGAGAGACCACCTTCTTTTGTGGATTGCTATCCCTAGTTCAAGGGTGACTTTCTATTGATATTTGGAACATCAAGTCTATGGTTGGTTGGAACATCTATCCCAAGCAGCTGGTTGCACAATTGATTAAAAGACAAGTGTTTTATTTGTTTCCTAAGTAAATTTATTAGTTTAGTTGTTGTGCATTTTACTCTGTGTTTGTGAATGATTTATATGTTGTTGTAAGTGAGTTAATTAGATACATTCATGTTTAAATAAACACGATGTAGAAGCATATAATTATGGGCATCTAAAAATAGTTAAGTTTTTGTATAATTTGTAGTTGGTAAGCTACAATAATTTAATTAGTAGAAATTTTTTGAATTGATGTGTATTTCTACAATTAATGTTCCTTGGTTAAGATGGAGAATGTTACAGATTGGCATCAGAGCTTGTGGCTCAACATTGGATCCGTATGGGCCAAAAACCAACACAAATTTGGTAGAATTTGGTGTTACGGATATGGTTTTGTGATGGATTTGGGGGAAATCCCCAAATTTATAAACAATTCAATTTGAATTTTTCCTCAGAACCCTCTCAGAGATGATCAAGGGAATTAATCTGTAGATTGCAGAGTTAAAATTCAACTTAGAAGGTTGAAATTGATTTTTTAATGGCCGCTGAAGAGTTGGGAAAAGTTTGATGGATCGACGGTCAAGATTCGTTTTCGACAGTTTGGAAAATGAAGCAGATCGGTGGTCGAGATTCATTTTCGATACTTTGGAAAATGAAGCAGATCGAAGGTCGGGATTCATTTTCGACTATTTGGAAAGTGGAACAGATCGACAACTGAGATTCATTTTTGGTAGTTTGGAGATTGGAGAAGATAGATGGTTGGATCTACAAATTTGGTGAAGTGTTTTATCCACTGACGAAAATCATCAATGGTTGATGGTTGGATCAACAATACTGGCGAGGTGTTTTTTTTGTCCAAGAGAAGTTGTCAGTCACCGATGAAGAAAAGAGGTGGTGACATGTTATCCCATGTCAACATCCATGTGCCATGCCATGTTAGCATCCAAGTGTCATGCCACTTCAGCCAGGTTTCCATGTCAGCATCCATGTGTCATGTCACGTCAACCTAGTTTCCACGT
The DNA here is from genome assembly GCA_009831015.1 of Picea engelmannii. NCBI lineage: Eukaryota > Viridiplantae > Streptophyta > Pinopsida > Pinales > Pinaceae > Picea > Picea engelmannii. The sequence goes on from WSFP011461684.1 coordinate 14,083, forward strand.
CAAACAAGAAAAGGTTGGTGACCGATGGTCATGTTAGTGAAGTTGGAAAAGTGATTTCGTATGCCAACATGAAGGGATGATGGCTTATGGTTGGGTCGACTGGTTAAGCGATGTGTTGCAAAATTGGTTTTCAAAGAAAATCGTTTTTGACCGATGGTCAGGTTGTGTAATGTTCCCAAGCAGATTCACTAGGAACTTAGAGGTTTATTTCTGATCTGTAATGTTCCCAAGAAGATTTTCTAGGAACTTAGAGGTTTATTTCTAATCTATTTGCTTGATTGTTTGAATATATTTTGGCGGTTTACTTCTCAAAGTTGCACTGAAGGTGTTTGGTTGAGTTTTATAGCATATGATGGATGAAAATAACACAACACAGATGGAAATAACAAGATACAAGAAAGGTAATACAAGAGAATGCCCAAATAACTTCAGATTTGACCTTTATTTAGATAATAAGCTTACCTCCATACACGAGATCTATAGATATGGAATAAATAGTAGATATAGAGAAGTTTGGAGATGAATATGCCACCGAAATACAAAGAGATGAAGATGCGAGTCCTCCTACTTCTTCAGTAACAACATGCAAATCAATACAAGATCAATTTCCTTCCCTTAAAGACTTGGCACCTCCAGATCTGGCTGAGATGCGCCCCAACTGGCTGTATCAACCTAAGAAATTTGACTTCCTTTAGGAAGGCCCTCAAACCCCTATAAAATGCTTCCAAACTGTAGATCAGGTGATGTAGAGTACATATGAAGATATCCCTCATCCAAAATCATAGATATAACTCACTAACTCACTAAATACCCAATGGAAAATGCACCCCTCTTCAAAAATTCATCCAAGAGACACAATAAACAAATATCCAGATGAAACCCTCCAACAATAGCTGAGAAAAGGTGCTCTAAGGATGGAAAACCCTTAAGGAACGAGTTTTTCCTCAGATATCCCTTCCACTGACCAAATGAAACTATTCTCTCTCCAACAATGCAAGCTTCATGTAGAAAACCTCCAGATCTGCACCATGTCTCTTCAATCCACTATAGAAACCAATCTGTATCTGAATATAATGGTGAGGGTGGAATATTTCATCCTTGACCAAGCTTGGGTTAGGAATGAAGGAATATTTCACCTCCTTGTTGATATCTAGGGTTTGTTGACTCAAATCCCTCAAAATGTAATTTTCATAGCTCAAGAAGCAATAAGAGTTAATGACATGAATGAGGAGTGATGTGCCCTCCTCTCTCTTTTATACCTCCGTATTCTAATTTTCACTTGAGTTACTTTATTGATGCCTAAGGTTAATAATTTAATTTCTCCTCTAAGTCAAATAACCCTTTTATCTATTTTTACCAAAGTCACTTTAATAATATAACATTTAGCTCCTTAGTGACACTTTTTGCGCCTCCTAGGCCCCTTTTATCCATGAGACTATAGTATAGAGGGGTGACTAGACTACTAAGTCTTCTAATGTTCTTGTCAATAAGAGGGGAACATTACAGTCTCCCCTACTGGAAATTGCATGCCCACAAGAAATATTGAATCTATCTGTTGTAGCACCTGTTCACTTTCCCAAGTGGCATCTTCTATAGGCTAATTTTTCCACTTGACTAAGTATTCCTTGATGTCCCTGTTCCTTATTTGTTTCTCTCTCACCTCCAAAATATCCTCCGGAATCAAAATCAAATGTCCCTCTTCATCAACTAGAGGTTGTTCTTCATTAGCTAAAAAATGCTGCCCCAATGCCCTTTTGAGGCATGATACATGGAAGACATTGTGGATTTTGCTTCCCTGTGGTAGCTCTAATTCATATGCAACTTCCCCAACCTTCCTTTTCACCCTGTAAGGCCCATATAAACAAGGTTTGAGCTTCTCTGTTCCGTTTTTATTAATGGATGCTTGTCTATATGGTTGTAGTCCCAAATATACCAAGTCCCCCACCTCAAAAGTGTGCTCCAATCTGTGCCTATATGCATATAACTTCTGTTGGTTTTGAGCTCTTTGAAAATGGTCTTTGAGTTCTTTGAGAATGTCTTGACTTTCCTGTATCCACTCCTTATCCATAAGGTCTTTACTATCTCCAAACACAATCTCAATAAACGTGATGGGATTATAACTGTATAGGGCTTTGAAAGGAGATGTACCAATAGACATGCGGTGAGTGGTTGTAGGAATATTCACCCAGGTATAGCCACTTGAACCACACTTTTTGTTTCCCTGCCACATATTTTCGTAGGTATCCTTCCACCCACTTGTTTACTATCTCAGTCTATCCATCTATTTTTGGATGGTAGCTAGTGTTGGGGGTTAACTCTGTACCTACTAGTCGAAACAACTCCTGCCAAAAGATGTTCATGAATCTGTTGTCCCTATCACTCACAATCATTTTGGGTAACCCATGCAATTTGAAGACTTCCATGAAAAACAAATGTGGCACCTAAGATGCGCTAAAGTCCATGGAGATGGCGAAAAAATGAGCAAATTTGTTCAGTCTATCTACTACCACAAATATGCAATCCTTCCCTTGTGCCTTGGGGAGTCATGTAATAAAATCCATAGATACACTCTCCCACTTATGCTCTGGAATGGGAAGAGGCTATAATAGACATGTTGGGTGAGTGTGTTCATCTTTGTTCGGTTGGAAAATGGTACATTCCTTGATATGGCGCATGACATCTCCCTTGTGACCCTTCCAAGAAAACCTTTCCCTTATCTGTCTGTATGCTTTAAGAAATCCTTGATGCCCTGCTAATGATGAATCATGAAACGCTTCAAGAACCCTTTTCTTGAACAAGGATTCATGAACTAGATAGATCCTTCCCTTGTAATAGATGATGTCATCTATAATCCTATGCATGCCATCCTATAACCATCCATCCATCAACTCATATGAAATCGTATTTTTGGAGTACTCCACCAATATCTGAGATTTCCAATCAATTGATATCTCTGACATGGAGTAAGCTGAGGATATTCTAGACAAGGCATCCGCTACAACATTGTTTTTTCCCTTGACATATTATATGTGAAAGTTATATGCCTAAATATTACCCACCCATTTTTGTTGTCTCTCATTAAGGTCCTTCTGCTCAAGAAAGTACTTGAGGCTATTATGATCTGTCCTAACCACAAATTTCTCTCCTACCAGATATTTCCTGAATTTGGCCAAGGCGTGCATTATGGATAGCATTTCTCTATCATAAATGGTGTACAAAAACTCAAGTCCCATCAATTTGCGGCTCTGATAGGCAATGTGATGCCTGTTTTGCATGAGAACAACTCCAACACCCTCTCCTGATGCGTCACACTCAAAGATGAATGGTTGATAAAAATATGGCAAGGATAATACTGGACAAGTGCTCATCACCTTCTTCATTTTGTCAAAGGTTAATTGTGCTCATGACTCCACTTAAATGCACCCTTCTTGGTCAAATAAGTTAGAGGTGCGGATAATTGGGAGAACCCCTTGACAAACTTCATGTAATAACTGCAAATACCAAGAAGTCCCTTGACCTCTGTGAGTGTTTTGGGTGTGGGACAATCAATGATTACTTGGATCTTTTCTTGGTGAACCTGTACCCCTTTTTCCCCAATAATGTGCCCAAAATAGAGTACCTCAGTCATTCCAATTTCACATTTTTCTTCCTTGACACATAGTGATTGTTCTCCCATGATGCTCAAGATCTCATCCACACGTTTGAGATGATCCTCCCATGTTCTACTGTAAATCAATAAATCATCAAAGAAGACATGTAGGAACTTTCTCAGTTGTTTGTTGAAAACATGATTCATGCATGATTGGAAGGTGGCTGGCACATTGGTCAAACCAAAAGGAATGACAAGGAACTCATAATGCCCATAGTGTCCTATGAAGGTTGTCTTATGTATGTCCTGTTCCCTCATCCCGATTTGATGGTATCAAAAGCACAAATAAATTTTAGTGAAGTATATTGCGCCATGTAGCTCATCCAACAACTCATCTATCATGGGAATGGGATACCTATTTTTTATGGTTATTTTATTCAAGGCCCTGTAATCAATGCAAATGCACATAGTTCTATCTTTCTTCTTCACCAACACAACTGATGATGCAAAAGGATTGGAACTTGGTCTAATATGCCATGTTATCCCATATCCTAGGGATAACTAAGGAGATTATGTCTCGAGGCCCACATGTCCTAGACATGGAGTACTGAGAGCCATATGACTTGAACTTGGCCCTGGAGGGACCATCTTTTCTTCAAGGCCTCCTATCTATCAACAACAACAACATCCATACCATCAAAATGATTCTAAAGTAGCATTGGGTTTTTCTCCATGAGGTAATGAGTCTGGGTATCATGGTATGTGTCACTCTGATTCTCAAAGGATTTGAATATGTGCACTGGATTCTCTTTTGTTTCATGACGTTTGCTTGGAAATTATGCTCTTTAACTTGTCCATACCTAGGGGGGTGACAAAGTGCCCTAGAAGGTCTATTCCCTTAGGGATGATTTTCCACTGGGTGGGTCTATGAAAGGTCATCGTCCATTCCTTCCATACTTACCACTTTTCATCATTATCCCTCTCATCTTTCCCCTACATTGGTTCGGGCATTGGGTTTTCCAAGCTAGTAAGGATTGTACCTTGCCTTGTGGGAAGAAGGGGATAAAGGCCCAGAAGGTAAAAGTAGTTGGAAAAAGTTAAAAGCCAAGATGAGACCTTGATAT
>WSFP011461699.1:0-18793 GCA_009831015.1 Picea engelmannii
ATTTTCAGGTAGTTTGATAAAGGAGAAAAGGACTGAGTATGCTGAGTTATTAAGGGCATTTGCTGATGTGTTTGCTTGGACTTATGAAGATCTCAAGACATATGACACAACTGTCATTGAGCAAAAGATCCCATTGAAAGAGGAGGCCAAGCCATTCAAGTAGAAGCTAAGAAAAATCAATCCTATTTTGTTGCCTATCATGGAAAATGAAGTAAAGAAGTTGTTGGATGCCCAAATCATTGTCCCTTTGAGATATTATGAATGGGTGGCCAATTTAGTCCCAGTGAGGAACAAAAGTGGAGAAATCAGACTCTATGTTGATTTCTGAAATTTGAATAGAAGCTCAAAGAAGGACAATTACCCCTTGCCCAAGATGGAACATATATTGCAAAGGGTAACAAGAGCATCCAGGATTTCCATGATTGATGGATTCTTTGACTACAATCAGATTTCTGTCCTGCCGGAGGACAAAGAAAAGACAACATTCACCACTCCTTGGGGTACATTCATGTACGCCAAAATGCCCTTTGGTTTGATGAATGTAGGGGAAACCTTTCAGCGAGCCATGGATATCACTTTCATTGGAGAAAGGGACAAGTTCGTGGTCATCTATTTGGATGACATCACAGTCTTCTCCAATTCTGACAAAGAGCATCGTGAACATTTAAAAAGGGTTTTCCTAAAGTGCAGGAAGTTTGGCCTCTCCTTAAACCCCAAGAAGTCTCTATTTTCCATGAAGGAGGGAAATTTGTTGGGCCACATAGTATCAAATAAAGGGGTCATGATTGATCCCAGTAGATTTAAAGCAATCCAAACCCTGTCACTCCCGAGATATAGAAAACAAGTCTAGGCTTTCCTGGGAAAAATTATTTTTCTGAGGAGGTTTGTTTCCAACTTTGTTGAGATGATAAAGCTTATAACAGTCATGTTGAGGAAGGGACATGAATTTAAGTGGACTGTTGAGTCTCAAAATTATTTTTATCAGATAAAGAAATCCTTGACTGAAGCTCTTGTGCTTATCAGTCCCGATTACTCAAAGGATTTCCTTACTTTCTCTTTCGCTACATTTGATACTGTGGGAGCTATCTTCTTGCAGAAAAATGCTGAGGGTTTGGAGTAGCCCATTTATTTCTTTAGTCGGGCATTGAGAGATGCAGAGATCAAATATGACATTATGGAGAAGAAGGCTTATGCCTTAGTGAAAGCTCTCAAATCTTTCAGGGTCTATGTCTTTCATTCAAAAATCATTGCATATGTCCCTTCAACTACTGTGAAGGAGATCCTAATTCAACCAGACATAGATGGAAGGAGGAGTAGATGGATCGCTAGAATCCTTGAGTTTGATCTTGAAATAAATCCCACCAAACTGATTAAAGGTGGGTTTAGCTAAGCTGTTGGCTGAATCTAATTGTAAAGTGTTGGGGGTTAACTTCAATATCACTTGCTCAGAAATTCAATAGGTTGAGTTGTTTAATGGAAGTCCTCAAGACAGTCCTCCATTAGAAGAATGCACCTGGTATGGAGACATTATATATATTTTACAAAATTGAAAGCCTCTTGATGGAATGGGGAAGAGTAAGTCAAGAGATTTAAAGCTCAAAGAAATCAGGTATTGCCTTATTAACCAGGTCTTGTATTGGAAAGACCCTCTTGGAGTGCTTCTAATATGTCTAGACCCACAGGAGGCCCAAGAGATTATGTCTGAATTTCATGACAGCCTATGCAGGGGACACCATTTATGGAAAACCACAACCCAAAAAAATTTCAGGGTAGGGTACAATTGGCCCACCTTATTCACTGATGTCTGCAGAAAGATCAGAGCCTGCATCAAATGCCAAAAGTTCTCAGGAAAGCAACAAATCAAATCTCTACCACTAAATCTTGTAGTAGCTTTAGGACCCTTTCAACAATAGGGGTTGGACTTCATTGGGGAAATTCATCCTGCTTCAAGTGGCCATCATAGGTGAGTTTTAACTACAACAGATTATTTCACCAAATGGATAGAATCTATCCCCACCAGGAGTGCTTCCCACAAAGTTATCATCATCTTCCTGGAGGATATCAAAACAAGGTTTGGCTTCCCAAATAGAATTATCACTGATACCATTGCATCTTTCAAGTCTGAGCCCCTAGTCAGATTCTGTGAGTAGTTTGGGATTTCGCTAATTCACTCCACTCCCTATTATCCTCAAGGCAATGGACTGGAAAAATATTCTAATAAGAGTCTAATCAAGATCATCAAAGACTGTTAGAAGACAATAAGAAGGCATGGGATTCAAGACTCAAATTTCCTCTGTGGGTTGATTGAGTGAAAATCAAAAGGTCATTGGGCACCTCCCCTTTCCAACTTGTTTATGGGACAGAAGTTGTATTTCCCATTCAACTGGTTCTACCTATAGAAAAATTCTTTCAATATTATGAGGGAGAGGCAGATGATATGGTTAGAAGAATTCATCAACTAGTGGAAGTGCAACAAACTAGAGAGTAGGTAGTGGACAGAGCTCACAATCATCAGCAGAAGATCAAGCAGGACTTTGACAGGAAGGTCAAAAAAGAGGAATTAGAGCTGGGAGATCTAGTGCTTAAGTGGGATTCCTCCTGGCATGACAAAGGAAAACATGAAAAGTTCAACACCATCTATATTGGACCCTTCAAGATCTCTGAAGTATTCTTGAACAACACCTACAGGTTGCAGGATTTGAAGGGTGAAGAATTTTTCAATGGCCCTGTGAATGGGCATTTCCTGAAGAAATGTTTCATTTGAGCCTTAAGTGGCTCTTCTATTGCTGTAAATATTGTTTTCTATCTGTTTTCAGTTTCAGTAAGGGACTCCATAGCCCAACAACAAGGTAATGAGGCTACAAAAAGGTTTCTTGGTAGCCCGCAGGGGGCGTGCCATCCCCCATGGAGCCTAATGTTATCATAGAAACATGTATGGGGTGTTTTCCTTATGAATGGCCCTCCTTTGGAGAAAAAAGGGGAAGAAATGGGTTAAAAAAACCCACTTATCCTAAGTTTGGGGCGCAAAATATACATTGTGCTAAGCAACATGTAGATCTGGGCGACCAGAATATGCGCACCTAGATCTGCGGTCGAGATTCAATTCTAGACCTCCCCACCTCTTTGCCTTTAACGCATGGGGGGGGACCGATATAGGTGTTATCGGTCGTGTGGATCTGAGTGGATAGAATCTGCATGCCCAGATCTATGGTCAGGGTCCAATTCTGGACCCCCCCGCCCCAAATCATTCTGCCTTTAATGGGTGGCGAGGGGGTCCAATGTGAGGGCGCGCAAGTTTCAACGATCAATATTTAAGCACCCAAATGGACGACTAAGGTCTCATTCCGAACCCCCTTGTCATTCTTCCTTTAATGGGGGGAATCCAATATGGGAAGTTTCATGTGGGTCCCCCCTAAATCCCCTTAATGCTTCTTCCTTCGCTTACCGCCTTTGCTTACTGGTGACAAATGTCCCCCACTCTGCCTCTCCTATTCCCCTATCACATCTCCCACTTCATTCCTACCTTTCACCATCACACACCTGTCCTCCACTCTCCCAAGTGTCATGCCCCCATTCCCATTGTCCCTCTTATTTCCTAAGACCTATGCCCCTGTGCTCCATGCCACTTCCACCTGTTTCATATCCATATTCTCACAGCACTCCTCGTTTGGTGTCATAGCCCCCATTCTCCGCCACCTAGTGCTTCCACTTCAACACCCCTCGTCTCACCTCCACATTGTTGGCACCATTGCCCTCCTCATTAGATCCTTGTCCATGTTCATAGGCCAGACCCCCTCATAGCAATCCAACGAAGTAGCAGTGGCCAAGGAAAGGCCTCCACATTGTCTAAGAAGCAGAGTTGACTAGGCCTTACCTAATCTTGAGAAAGCAATTATTAAGGTGGTTTATGGTGATTGAACATCGTCTCCTTCCATAAATATAAGGACATAAAGAGACAAAGCACAAAAGGTGACTGTCAGTTCAGCCTGACAAAGATTGTGTCTAACAGCCGACTGCATGGGCAGTCTGACCAACGTCTGCATGCACAGCCTAACAAGGAATCTCACCTGCGTGAAGCTTTGAACTCATGATACGATCATGCCTTCGGAGGTTGATCTAGCTCCTAGTATTTAGAGGCATTGTTTCCATTTTTATTGGTATGGATGGTAGAGCCGAGCTCCCTACTGTAAATTTTTAATGAAGCACTGGTTTCCATGGTTATGTATATGTATGTGAGACTTCTTGTTTAATGACAATCGACTTCCTACTCCATCTTGTTTCCATCTAATACTTAGAGATTTCATGATTGACTTATTCACATGAATCATTGTGACTATGTTATGATAAATGTTTTATGGTAATGTTGTTATGATTTCTTTTAGTGTTCTTGTAATTTGAATACAAGAATTTCTTGTGTTTAAGTTCTTCCTCTTTGGGTTTTTGGAAGCTTGATGCCTACATCAGACCTTTACATTTTCCCACCAAAGTCTTCCTCCTACTCACCCTTACTACAACTTACTGTCTGAAGTTAAACTAAGACCTCGCTTGTCAATGCATAGCCCAGTCCAGGATTCTGAGTTCAAATGATATTGTTCTGAGTCTGTTCTCTTTCGATCACCCTTATAAAGAAATTGTGACATACAAACTGATGGGTATCAGGATTGCTCCTGCTACAATCAAAGAGTGACATATGGTGCTAACAAATTAGATTTTCAATAAAGATCCAGCCCCACATTTAGAGCCTCTTTACTGTGATGCCCCATCAAAGTGCCAAATCCCAAACAAGTATGGGTGGCCTTTCAATGCTTATATTCTTAGAGACTTGTGTAATTTTTTGTTCTCCCAAATCATAATATATTTACATACTCTAACTTGATTTGTGGGATGGTCTTCAAATATAGCCAAATTCCTATGATTCCAAACCTCCCAACAAATTAAACAACAGATTCCTTTCCAATTATCCTTTACCCTTATCCATTTTTGTTAACTATCCACAATCTAACCTGCTTTCCTACTAGACAATTTAATTTCTACCTACCACCGGTGCTTCCACTACGTTCTAGACAATTCCATCACCGAATTAACCACCGACACTCCATTTGTTTCAAGAATTCTCTATATTTTTTAGATCATTCTAAAGACCTCGATAAAAAGGAGGCGACTGTAATTGTCTTGCAAGCAATTGCAAAATCAATTTGTATTTTTATTGAATTCTGTGTTGAGTTCTTTCCTCTGCCTACTTCATCGTGGTATCAGAGCAAGGCTAGCAATGTGAGCAGTGAGTGCCATGAGATTTATATGTTGTGTATTGAGTTTCCCTGGGTGTCGTAAGGTTGAGAGTATGTTATGCATTGTGTTAAGAAGAAGACGTTGCAATTGATGAGGATCCGCAGAACTAGAGAAGAGGCCACAAATCAAGGAAAAGAGAGCCTCATGTGCATTGCATTGAGGAGAAGTGCATGTTGTGCCATAGAGATGAGGGTGACAATTGATCCGTGGAGGTAGAGGCAGAGTTGGGGAATCAAACGGAAAGACAATGGGGCGAGTGTGTAGGAGAGGACTATCGCGATTAGAAAACCACTCTGTGTCGTACGCTCTTTCTAAGCCTTTCCATAGAGCTCCCGTGTCAGCATGGCCTCATGATATGTTTGATGATCATATGACCACTGATGTAGTAACTTCTAACAGACTTATGAAAATTGAGACTAGAACAAAGGGCTGGAGAGATATAAGGACTAGGAGAAGGAATTAGATTATTCACGAGCTAAGAAACATTGGATTCTGGTAACATTCTGGGCAGATGGTAACATTCACTGCTTGTAAGACCAGATCTGTGGTTGAGATATTTTTTCCTCTATATTTGCACTTCCTTTTGCAAAATTAGAGAAATGTCAAATAATTAAATTAGTGTGTTTTCCTTCAATATGTGTTTTTCCAAAACTTCGCTAAAAAGAGTCAAGTTATTCTTAGCTAGGATTGTGATCTTGTGATATGATGTTAACTGTATTTTTTATTAGGCTGTAGCCATTGAAGTCTGCATCTTCATACTATCTCTCTAAAATCAGAGTTGCACATATTGATAAGAGCGGAAACAACCTTATTATTTGTGGATGTATTATATTATTGTATAGATTTGAAGGCCGTAAGAACAGTGCTGAGGGGTGTTGAGTATTTTCTTCTTGATTTAAAAAAAAAAAGAATGGCATCAGGAATGTATCACCAACTTATGATTCCAATATTTGTTGGGAAAATTTATGATAATTGGGCATTTAGAATGAAATTAGCATTTGATTCATATGAGCCATCAGATATAGTAATGAATCGTTATATTGAACCACAAGATGAGTCTATTTTGAGGGTTGATGAAAAGAAAAAGCTTGATGAAAATAGGAAAAAGAATAAAAGAGCTTTGCAAATAATTGGACAAGCATTGTACGATTCGGTTGTTGGAAGGATTGAACCAGCCACTACAACCAAGCAAGCATGGGACATTATAGAGATAGCATATCAAGGCACTAGCAAGGAAAAATTTCCAAACTCCAATCACTTAGAAGGGAATTTTAAAATCTGCAAATGAAAGATTCTAATTCAATAGAACAGTTTACATATCATGTTACAGAATTGGTTAATCAAATAAGGAAAAATTGTGATGAGCTAGAAGATGAGCAGGTTATAGAAAAGGTTTTAAAAAAATTTCCTAGAAAATTTGATGCAATTGTTGTGGTAATTGAAGAATCTAAATATTTGACTACATATTCTATGGATGAGTTGGTTGGCTCCTTGAAAAATTATGAAGATAGGTTGAAAAAGAATGACAATACCTCATTGGAGCATGCATTCAAAACACAAATGAAATTTGGCAGAGGCAGAGGAAGAGTAAATCCATTATTCAAAGGAAGAGGAAGAAATAATTTTCAAAGAGAAGAAAGAAAGAATCAAGACCTAAGAGGAGGGAGAAATCAAAGTTTCAGCTCAAGGGAAATAAATCACAATCATGCATCACAAAGTTATGACAAATCAATGATTCAATGTTATTATTGCAAGAAGTATGATCACTTTGCAAATGAGTGCCAAAAGAAACAAGCAGATATGATGATGTAGGCAAGGTCCGTCCTAACACCCCGCAGGGTCTCTTCACCTCGAACTCCCGCTCACAGGATCATTCAATTTCTCTGTCTACTGAGTCGAATTGGTACTTTAGATTCTCGACCCAGTCCACAGGTCCTTTTTCCCACTTCCTCACGGCCTCTGCACCTGACTGTGGTTATCCCCCGACTCACTATTGGGGTTTCGGGGTTCCTGTTGTCGAGAGTCACTGTACTCTCAAATCTTCGATTCGCGATGAGCTCCTTCTCCTTTATGAGCTGGCCCTCCTGGCTCAGCTCCTGCTCATATGACCAAATTCATAAGACCGCAGTCCTATACTCCCCTATCGGGATTTCAGCATCCAATTTCCCGATGAGATCTCCTTTGTCCTTAGCCCCTCTTGGCTAGTCTCTGGTCCATATGACCCGTCTTTGTGTGATCGTGGTCTTACCTCCATCGGAGTTTCGGTGTTTGCGATGACACAATGCGCATGTCCCCGAGACTCACGATTTCCCGATTTGCGATGCTTCCTGGATCCCTGAAACCTGTCTTATCTGAGATCCATGGCTGTGGTCTCTTCTTGTTGTTTGAGGTTCGATAGGACTCGCACCCTTAGTCTCAAGACTCCCAATATGTCGATGACACCCGATAATTTGACACCTGTCTTCCACTATCTTGCGTTGTGGCCCACATGACTCCTCCAGCTGTCGGGATATCGCTTCTCGCAACCTCACGATCCCTGCGTCCAAATTCTCGAGCCTCTTCTTGCGAGATGCCGATACGCGATCCCACGTGCGGATCCAACGGTCCTCCTATGATCTGGATCCAACAACTGTCCTTCTCTTCCTACTTTCCGCTTCGCGACTTGGGATACCTAATGTTTGGGCTTTCACCCTGCGAACTCCCGAGTTCGCGAGATCTCCTCGATCTCTACCACGCATCCTCTCCAGATGGACAACTCCTGTCTTCTCACCACTTCACCGCTTCATGACTTGGGGTACCCAATACTTGGGCTCTCAACTTGTGAACCCCCGAGTTCGCGAGATCATCCCGATCTCTGCCACCTGTCCTCCTCAGATGGATGGTCCCGATTTCTCCTCGCGATTTCGTGACTTCAAGGGTCCTGAGTGCCTTGTCCCCAGGACTCGCAAAACTCCGATTTCCGATTCGTCGATGAACGACATCCTGTCGGGAATTTCGCTGATGGTGTTGATGTTCTCCATGCGTCCTTCTCAATGGACGATCTCGATCCAATGTCGCGATTTCGAGACTTTCGACACCTCGGTTCTCCTGTCCTTGGAAACTCCGATTTCCCTATTGGCGATATGCCGACTCGCTCCTGATCTCTGACATGTGTCCTTCAAATGAATGGTTCAGATAGTGTCGGGGTTTTCTCCTAAATTTTCTCGATGCCTTGTCCACGGGAACGCTGATTTCCCAATGTGCCAAACGTCGGAGGCGCTGATCTCTGCCACGTGTCCTCTACCAACGGATGGTCTAGATCCTCGTCGGGATTTCGCACTGATTGATGTCCTGGTTCACGCGACCTCGAGAACTTCGATTTCTCGATGGTCAATATCCCGATGACTGTTGGGACTTCTCCTCCTATCCATGAGGGCTTATCTCCCTCGCAGCTTCTGCAAATCTAACGGCTGTCAGCGATCTTGCACTAAATCTAACAACTCAAACCTGTCTTCCTGTGCACTCCTCCTCCTGAGGATAACCTCTGCGCAACTCCTCCTGATCCAATGGCTGACGAGATTTTACTATGAGATCCGACGACTGTCGGTTTTCTCCTATTGTGGCTCCTCCTGGACGTAAATATCCTCAACGGTTCAGATCTCTCTAACTGCCAATCCAACGGCTGCTATGCTCTCACCAGAGCCTCCTTGTGTTTTCGTCCCTCCTTGGGAGAATTTCCAAGGTTATAAAGGCCTCAACCTTTGTTGTCTTTCTTCTATTTGGCTGCTCCTTGACTTCGAGCCTCGCCGATGCACGTAAAAGCGTTGCCCTTCCTGAGCTTCTCCGCAAATCTTTGGATATTTGGCCTCTACCTCGTGTAGAGTCATCGTACATATACCACACTGTCTCTCCTGAGATTCTTCAAATGCTCAGACCCCTTGAGGGATTTTATCCTTCTTCTCCTTCAAATGGAGAAGTAATGCCTTCCTAGCTCTCTACTCAAGCAACTACCTGTTGAGTCTCCCTGGGTGTTCAACAGCCCAGTAAAGGTCCCTCAGTGGACTCTTCTTTCATCTCCCGAACTCAAAGAGTTCTTTTCTCCTTATGTGCCTATCTGCACACTTCCTCGACACCCTTCTGGCGGAGTATCTTCTCCACAAAGCGTTCAGTAGTTCTGGGTTCCTGTGCACCCTTTGCACCAGCTCAATGCCCACCTGGCAGAGCTCTTACAGAATCCTCAGTGATTCTATCTGTTCTGAACTCTCAGTAGAGTTCCTTCCTTTGTGCACTCCTGTACACACACTCAATGCCCACTTGGCAGAGCTCTCACAGAATCCTCAGTGATTCTATCTTCTCCTTCAACCTTTCAACAGAGTTCTTCTTCAGCATCACTGTGCATATGCTCGATGCTCACCTGGCAGAGCTCCACAGAACTCACAACTAAGTTTTGTCTGCAACTGTGTCTCAACCACACAGCCTTGCCTCCAAGGTATTTAACAACCTCACAGGTCTTCTTCTCCCGAGTTGATGATTCCAGTTCCTGTGCCTCAGCACGTCTTTGCCTGACTCCACAGAGTTCAGAAATGCAACCTCTATGCATGGCTCTCAGAACCCTTAGCGTTTTGTCACACCCTCCTAGTGTGAAGCCTCAAAGACCTTCAACCCTGAAATCAAACACAACTCCTGCAGAATGCACTCACACACATACATTCACTATATACAAGGAACACTCACAGACACCCATATAACACAGAATGACATGCAGGAAAAACTGCTCTGCTATATTAACAATGGCAAATGCCTGAATTTACAATGGTGTTCCTGAGCTCTCTCTGGATCCTCTCTACTCTAACTCAACTTCAACTCTACCACTACTCAAAATGAGATATGAAAATCTCTTTTACCTGAGGGCTCTTAGGGCTTCCCTCCAGGTTCACCTACTCTAATAAATTACATTCAATGGTTGTCTAGTCCAGCGTCTGGACCTAGATCTCAGCCGATCTATCATTTAATATGATTCTATCTAATGCCTGCACAAAGGCACGGCTTCCATGGCTCACCAGCCTAAGACATTTAATTACATTCATTTCAAATTTAAATGAGGATTGCACCTCTCTTTTAGCATGCTATTTGAATTCGCTGGTGTGGTTGTTGGCTGGCTGACGACGTGGAGCGATGCCCCTGCATCATATGAGAAATCATAATGCACATTTCTCTGAGAGTAGTTCTGAGACGTTGTTTATTACATGTGATGTAGCACAAGAAAATGCAAGTAACATTTGGTTTCTTGATAGTGGTTGTAGTAACCATATGAATGGAAATAAAGGGTTGTTTGATGATTTGTATACATCATTTAAAGCACAAATTAAATTGGGTAATGATAATATTGTAGAAGTCATGGGAAAATGTGCGATCAATGTAATAACAAATAGTGGAAAGAAAACTATTCTTGGCGTTTATTTTGTGCCTGGTTTGAAGTATAATCTCATAAGTGTGGGACAACTTACTCAAAAGAGTTATATATTTTATTTTGATAATAATGTATGCACTATATTGATATTCCTCCTAATAAAATGGTGATTACAAAGATTAAAATGATAGACAACAGAATATTCCCACTTCACATGAAAAGTGAAATGATGGAGAAGATTGGAGCAAGTTTCAAGGCATAAAGTCAATATCAAGCATGGATATGAAACTTGAGGTATGGGCATCTAAACTTTAAAGTATTGTGTTTATTGCAAATAAATGAAATGGTAAGAGTTTTACCACCTATTCAAGCACCAATAAGTTCATGTGAAATTTGTATTTTGGGCAAGCAACATAGGAAAATCTTTCCAAAAGAGATGTCATATAGAGCTTTTGCACCTTTCGAAATTATGCATACAAATTTATGTGGTCCGATGCAAACACCATCATTAGGGGGGAGCATATACTTTCTAACATTCATTGATGACTATAGTATAAAAACATGGGTTTATTTCCTCAAACACGAATCTGAAAAATTTGACAAGTTTAAGGAATTCAAGGCATTGGTTGAGAAACATAGTGGCCTATCTATTAAGATATTAATATCAGATAGAGGAGGAGAATACAAGTCAAATGAGTTTTTGGAGTATTGCAGGTATCATGGAATAAAGAAGCAGTTCACTACAATCTATACACCTCAACATAATGGTGTTGCAGAATGGAAGAATCGTACAATAATAGAGATGGAAAGAACCATGTTGAAAGCCAAGAATCTATCTAATGAATATTGGGCTGAAGATGTAGCTTGTGCAGTGTATATATTTAATAGGAGTCCAACAAATATTGTGAGGGACATGATTCCTCAACAAGTGTGGAGTGATAAGAATCATAGTGTTTCTCATTCTAAAGTATTTGGTTGCATTGCATATGCACATGTGCCTAAACAAACAAGTAGTAAATTGGATGATAAAAGTGAAAAATGCATTTTTATTGGTTATGATGAACAATCTAAGGAATATAAGTTTTTTAATCCTATAACCAAGAAGGTCATTGTAGGTAGAGATGTTGTATTCAAAGAGGAAGAATCATGGGATGGCAATATAGACAAGACAATTATAGGTACAACAATACCATATGAATAACAAAGAGACAAAGGTCAAGGAGAACAATCAAATGAGCAAGGAGGAATACCATCAAGAATTCCACAAGAAGAAAACTCACAAAGGGAAGTTAATCAAGGAGAAACATCAAGTCCACAAGTAAGTTATGACTCAAATCCTACACTTGAATCATTAAGATCAAGATTAAGAGGAAAAAAGACTAGAAGCTTGGAAGAAATATATGATCAAGGAGATATGATAGATTCACAATCCAATTTTTCTCTATTTACTCAATATCATATATATTTTGAGGATGAAATTAAGGAAGAACATTAGATTAATGCAATGAATGAATAAATGGAATCTATTAAGAAAAATGATACATGGGATCTAGTTGATTTACCTAAGGAGAAAGAATGCATAGGTGTGAAATGGGTGTATAAAACTAAATACAAGGCAAATGGAGAAGTTGACAAGTATAAGGCAATATTAGTAGCTAAAGGATTTGCACAAGAATATGGAGTTGATTACAATGAAACATTTTCACCCATAGCAAGGCTTAACACAATTAGGATGGTACTAGCTAGCTATTGCAACTAAACACAATTGGAAAGTTTATAAAATGGATGTCAAATCAGATTTCTTGAATGGATATTTAGAAGAAGAAGTCTATGTGAAAAAACCACCAGGATATGAAGTAAAAGGAAAAAAAGACAAGTTTTGCATGTTAAAGAAGACACTTTATGGGTTGAAGCAAGCACCAAGGGCTTGGTATAGCAAGATAGATTCATACATGATAAAAAATGATTAAATACGAAGCACTAGTGAGGCTACACTATACACCAAAGTCAATGAACAAGGTCAGATCTTGATTGTTTTCCTATATGTTGATGATTTGATATATATAGGTAATCTCTCTATTGATATGTTTAAATCAGCAATGAAGAAGGAATATGAGATGACAGACTTGGGGTTAATGAAATATTTTCTTGGCATTGAAGTCACACAAAATGATAAAGGCACTTTCATCTGTCAAGGTAAATATGCAAAAGATGTTTTAAAAAGGTTTAGAATGATAAACTCCAGTCCAGTTTCTACACCTGTGGAAGTTGACACAAAACTAAGTAGAGAACAAAATGAGATGGATTTTGATTCAACCGTATTCAGAAAACTGGTTGGAATTTTGATATATCTCACTGCAATTAGGCCAGATATAATGTATAGAGTTAGTCTGATTTCTAGATTCATGGACACACCAAAGAATCCACATTGGAAAGCATGAAAAGGGTTATTAAGATACATTGTAGGAACTATGACTCATGGCATACTGTATTCTACTTCAAATAATTTGCACTTGGTTGGATACACAGATAATGATTTTGCAGGAATCATTGATGACAAAAAGAGCACATATGGATATGAATTTTATCTTGGAACATGAGTTGCGGCATGGGAAACAAAGAAGAAACCAATATTGATAATCTCATTAGATGAAGCAGAGTATGTAGCAGGTACATCAACAACATGTCAAGCAGTTTGGATGCAAAGAATATTGAAGGATCTAATGCATAATCAAGAGGAGACTACTACAATCTATTGTGACAACAAGTCCACCATTGCACTATCAAAGAATCATGTTTTTCACAAGAGGAAAAAGCATATTGACAAGAGATATCACTTCATTCAAGAACTTGTCAACAATGGAGAAATCATCCTACAACATTGTAGATCAAAGGAGCAACTTCCAGACAGATTTACAAAGGATTTACCACAAGACCAATTTGAGTAAGAGAAGCTCTAGGAATTATAAATATTGATGTAATTAGTAGTAGAAATTAGGGGGGAGTGTCAGAAAATTTAATTTCTACCTACCACCAATGCTTCCATCGCCTTCCAGACAATTCCATCACCGACTTAACCACCGACACTCTAGCCTCTTCATGAATTCTTTCGATATTCGGGATCCTTCTAAAGGAATCTATAAAAAGGAGGCGACTATAATTGTCTTGCAAGCAATTGGCGAATCAATTTCTAGTTTGATTGAATTTTGTGTTGAGTTCTTGCCTCTACCCACTTCATTGAAAACTATTGTCCAATTTTAATTCTTTTGTTATAGTCTTCCAAATACCATTTATGAAACTGTAATCCCCAAAAATATGGGACATAGTTTCCTCACTGTTCCCACACAAAACACATAAACTAGGACAAAAAATACCCATTTTGTTTAAGTTTTCCCGAGTAAGTATTCTCCGTTCCAGCAATAACCAGATAAAAAGTTTTACTTTTAAAGGCAATTGCCACTCCCATATCTTTGAATACTAGTATTTTGTTTCTTCTTCATTGCCCTCCAACACTTGAACTTTATAGGATTGTTTGGCATTTACTTGTCCTTTTTTTGTATCCCAAGACCATAGTAACCTGTATTTCTCCTAATTAAGTTCAATTCTAGAACTCACCAATCCTTTAATGTAATTTGTCCATTCATCTTTTAGACCTCCTTCCAGCCCTAAAGATTCTTCCTTTTTCCACCTTGTAAAAATAAGTCACTCCAGAACATTAGTCCCTTCTTGTGCAAGGTAATCAATCCCTTGTGCCTTCAAAGTTAAAATAAAATTCCTTGACAATTTATAAAAAGTGTGCAACCCAACCATAGATTCAACTCCAATTCTGATGTCCCTCCCATTCCCTAGCTTCCACACCAACCAATCTGTTATTATAGATAATAAAGAGGTGAGGGTCTCTAAATATTTGAAGTACCATTCCAGTTTTTTCTCCCCTTCCTGAACCACTCCTCAATAGTTTTCTTTTTAATATATTTTTTCACTATCACTTAATTCCAAATACTAGGCACCATAATACATCTACACATATTTTTTACCACCAAGTCTTTCCCAAAGATAAAGATATTTTTGATACCACACCCACTAGTCTCTTTTGGTTTTGCAGTATTTTTCAAGTTTATCAGATGCATTCCTGTTGGCATGTTTACAGGAAGAGTGTGCTTGTCATCGTTGGGAAGAACATAAGGCAAAGAAGAAGGTGAGAAATCTTAGGAGGAAGAAATACAATGGTCTTTGGGTCACCATTCCAAAGGACCTTCAACTGAATACCTGAAAATCATTAGATCATTCTAAGTGGAAGGACATGATAAGCTAGAAGAGCAGCACCGAAGATAGATCAAGCCATCGATTTAAGAACATGATCGATGAAGAACATTTGGTTCACGCTAAAATTTGCGAGGAGGTTACTGTTCAGGGAATCTCACTTTGAGAGAATTGGCAACTTGAAAGTCGAATTACCCGAAGCTCGAAATCCGAAATGAATAAGGACCATCA
This sequence comes from Picea engelmannii, assembly GCA_009831015.1. Classification (NCBI taxonomy): domain Eukaryota; kingdom Viridiplantae; phylum Streptophyta; class Pinopsida; order Pinales; family Pinaceae; genus Picea; species Picea engelmannii. The sequence continues at coordinate 15,173 of WSFP011461699.1, forward strand.
GATCTAGAGAAAATGTGATGACCGTTAGATTAGGGAGATCCATGTTAGCATAACACATCTAAAAGGACATGTGGCAGACCAAGTTGGCAGATGACATCAGAAGATCACATCAGCAAGGACACATGGCGCAATCAGACAATGAAAATTGTCAAGTTGAATCGACATTTTAGGTATGTGAAAATCACGAATCTGAGTGACACGTGGCAGCTACTTTGTTCATGACATGTTATCAAATGACGTAAGTAAGTTACATCAATCTAAGAGTTTTAATTCAGTATTTTTACCAGCAGCACTTGCCTAAAGTCCCGAAGTCCCAAATGGCGAAGTCCCCAAGTGGACACGAAACGTTCGATTTGAAGATCACTTCGGGAGCATTCTCGACCGTCGATCTACTACAATGGAAGGATAGTGTAAGTGGAAGTGTTAACCGACAAAAAGAGGTCTCCACCACTTATGACTTACTCACCAGGTGATCATTCTGGAGGAAAATGGAGCAACGATTATCATAAAGTCCCAAAGTCTCAAACACCAAAGACCTGAGGGCCAAAGAAGATCCAGGCCGTCAATTTCCAAAAGGACGTGTAGAAGAAATCTATGTAGTTCAGGGAAAAACACTACGGGAGATAGAAAAGGAAGCGATGTTGAGATTTTAAATCCCCGAATCCTAAAGAACCAAAGGAGTTGAGGACCATCGATCTGTAGGAGGACACACATCAACAGATCATGAACTCCTGGCACAAAATACTCTGAAGGAAAGTAGAGAGTGAAAGCGTCAAATCCCCAAAGTGAATCTCAACCATTGACCAAGAAGGGTGCCAATGACCGTCGATCAGGTCTTGGTAGAAAGTGCTGAAGTCCTGAAGAAGAATAGAGTTGTTGATTTGAGGAGGACACATGGCAGGAATCTGTGGACTTCGGCTAAAAGAGTTCTGGGAGAGCGTGAATGTTGAGAATTGAAATTGCCAAAGCCCAGTGTAATATTCCATATATAAAAGGTATGCAGAACAAAAATAAAATGCTAGAAATGTAATATGAACAACAATATAACCAAAATAACACCAAAATAATACTGAAATGATAACAGAATAACACCAGAAAGAGCACTTCGATTATTTAGATAAATTTTCATGGGCCTCTTCGAGGGGGAAACCTCCAGTCGAGCAGAGCTCTATTACAATAATATCCAAGCTAGGGTTCTCATACCCTCAACTCCTATTTATACTAAATATGTCTATCAAGAGAACCATCTAGAGGAAGATCCTTCTAGAAGACGAAGCTTCTATTAGGTCTTCTTGCATTCGACTTATTCTACCTTATTGCAAGGCGTTATTAATATTGACCTTTATTACATCAAAATGCATTGTTCTACCTACGTAAGGTGTTAGGTCCCTAACATGTCCTCTCGCTTAAAAATATCCTTGTCCTCAAGGCTTGAGATGTGGAAATTTTTGTAGAATGGTAGCTGGTTCCCAAGTGGCATCTGCTGGAGTTGTATCTTTCCACTGAACTAACACTTACTTGATGGTTCGCTGAGGTAGGTGATGCTCACGGTGGTCCAAAACTGTTTGTGGCTTTAGAAAAATGGAGCCTTCTTCATCCAACTCAGGAAGGTTGGTTTGAGTTTGGCACTTAGTTCCAATAGCCTTCTTCAAGCATGAAACATGAAAAATAGGAAGTAGCTTAGAATGACTATGCAGAGCTAACTAATAGGCCACCTGTACCACACGCTTGAGAACTATATAATGACCATAAAATTTGGGCGCTAGCTTCTGACAATGGTCATCCTGGAGGGAATTTTGTTTGTAAGGTTGTAGTCGAAGAAACACCTTATCCTCTTCTACGAATTAACTTTCAAAGAGACCTTGATCTGCTTGTTACTTCATGTGATTCTAAGCCATGACCAAATTATCTTTGAGGGTATGGATAATAACCTCTCAAACTGTAAGCGTTTGGTTAACTGCCTGGACCTTCAAGACACCTGGTAAATATGAGAGAAATGAAGGTGGGTTTTGTCCATAGATTTCTTTAAAAGGAGTCATACATGTAGTTGTATGGTATGAAGTGTTGCACCACCATTCAACTAGGGGTAACCATTGAGCCCATTAATTTTTCTTTTCTGATGAAAAACACCTCAAATATGTTTCCAAACACTTTTTGACAACTTTAGTTTGATCATTCATCTAGGGATGATAAACCGTGTTGAGCTGCAATTGGGTGCCTTGTAGCTTGAATAGTTCTTGCCAAAAATTGTTGGTGAAAGTTGGGTCATGATCAGAAACAATAGAATGCAGCATTCCATGAAGCTCAAAGACCCGATCCATAAAAAATTGAGCCACTGTGGATGCTATAAATAAATTTTGAAGAACACATAAATGAGCATACTTTGAAAGGCGATCGACTACCACCATGATGACTGATTTATTACTCAATTTAGGTAAGCCTGTAATAAAATCCATAGAGATGTCCTTCCAAATAGTAGGTGGAATCAGAAGTGGTTGCAGTGTGCCAGGAGATTTGGTTGTTTCTCCCTTGTTGCGCTGACACACATCACATTCAGACAAAAAATTATGAGCATCTTGTTTCATACCATCCCATAAAAAAGAACGTTTGACCCTGTCATAGGTTTTGGTAAACCTAGAGTGCCCAGCTGTGGGTGTAGCATGAAGCTCAGAAAGCACCGTGGATTTAAGTTTTCATTATTTACTTAAATACAAATGAACTTTGTATCAAAGCTCATCATGGAGCCATAAGTACCCTGGGGAAAATGGAGAATTGGACTGCAGTTCTTGTATCAGATGTGAAATTTTGGGATCATGTAGCCATTCTTGGAAAACGACTTAGAGCCAATCTGGTACAATGAAGGAGAGAGAAAAAAGGGAGCCTTCATCTTCATATTTTTGGGAAAGTGCATCAACCACCACATTGTCTTTGCCTTTCTTGTAAATGATCTCATAATCATATCCAAATATCGTAGTCACCCATTTTTGTTTCTCTAGGAAGGAAATGTGTTGTTCCAGAAAATACTTGAGGCTTTGATGGTTTGTCTTAATTTGGAAGCATTTCCCCAATAGATAAGGGCACCACAAATCAACAACATGAAGAATAGACAAAATTTCCTTTTCATAGATTGATTTTCCCAAATTTCATCCAGATAATTGTTTGTTGGTAAAGGCCAAAGGCCGACCCTCTTGCATAAGGACAACGCCAATACCTTTCCCTGAAGCATCATATTCCAGGACAAAGGTCTTTGTGAAATCAGGAAGGGCTAGGAATGGAGTGGCGCACATGGACATCTTCAAGGTTTGAAAAGCCTAAGAAACTGTTGGGGTCTAAGTGAAATAATTCTTTTTAAGGAGTGTCGTGAGAGGTGTTGCAATATTTCCATAATTATTAACAAACTTGAGATAATAACCTGTTAGGCCCAAAAATCCTCGCAAGATTTTGAGAGTATTTGGGTGAGGCCAATATTTCATAGCTTCAATATTTTTAGGATCGACCCTGATGCCATTATTTCCAACAAGATAACCCAAGTACTTGACTTTGGAGGCACCAAAAGCACATTTAGATTGTTTCAGGAAAAGTTGGTGCTGAGAAAGTAGATAGAGAAATCAATCCACATGA
>ML875034.1:8104-18793 GCA_009831015.1 Picea engelmannii
GTTCCTTTGGAATTTCTTTTTCAGTGATCTCATCAAGCACTGTGTATTTGTTTTTTCTTCTTCATGTTTCTTTCTCTGCAACTGATATTTGTACATGACCTTCTCATTGAATATGACATCTCTACTCCTAATGATTTTTTTATTTTCATAATCCCATAATCGATAACAAAAATCATTAACATCGTATCCAATAAAGGTACACTTCTTGGATTTAGACTCAAGATTTGTTCTATTTTCTTTATCAATATGGACAAATGCTTCACAACCGAAAGTTTTCAAAAAACAATAGTTTACCTTTTTTCCTGCCCATTCCTCCTATGGAATTCTACCATCCAAAGAGCTTGAAGGTCCTCTGTTTATTAAGTAAACAATAGTATCTACAACATCTGCCCATAATTGTAAGGGAAAATCGACATGCAATCTCATACTCCTTTCACACTCCATGATTGTCCTGTTCATCCTTTCTGACACACCATTTTCTTGTGGTGTTCTTGGAACTGTCTTCTCTCTATGAATCTCATGGTATGAATAGTAATCATCAAACTCCTTGCTATAATATTCACCTCCATTATCTGATCTGAGACACTTCAAAGTTTTTCTTGTCTCATTCTCAACTAAAGTTTTCCATTTCTTAAAACTATAAAAAACATCAGATTTTTGTCAAATGCAATAAACCCAAGTTTTTCTAGTTGCATCTTCAATAAAAGTAAAATAATAACGAGATCCACCAAGATATGATACATGATCTAGTCCCCATACATCTATATGCACAAGATCTAACCTTTCATTCTTCTTTTCTTTTCCGACTATGAGAAATCTGACTCTCTTCTGTTTTCCATAAACACAATGCTCACAGAAGTCCAAATCAATTTGTTTAAGATTTGGCAACAAATTTATTTTTTGAAGTATCTGCATACCCTTCTCACTCATGTGTCCTAGCCTATGATTCCACAGTGTTGTATCCACTCATGTAGAAGCTAAGGAGATAGAAGAGTCAGTATTACTAGTACATAAATGAAATGTACCTACCTTCTCTCCTTTTGCTATCACCAATGATCCTTTGATGACCTTCCCCGTCTTATCTGTAAATATGGATACACAACCTTCACTTACCAACTGCCCTATTGAAATTATATTTTTCCTTAAATATGGAACATGTCTTACCTCTTTCAACAACCATTGGTTTCCATTGTGTTGCTTTATTTTTACCTTTCCCATTCCAACAATTTTTCATGGTGCATCATCACCCAAATGAACCTATCCAAAATCACCTTGAACATAATCTATAAAATTTTTCCTATGGGGTGTGGCATGAAATGAAGCCCCTAAATCTACTACCCAAGACTCAGAAATATTATCTATAGAAAGAATCAAAACATCTTGTAACACATCACCTGTTACATTTGCTTCCTGATTTCTCTCCCGTTGTCCATATCTTTATTTCTTTGGATCTCTGCAGTCTTTCTTCAGATGTCCTTTCTTCCCATAATTCCAACACTCTATATTTCCAAGTCTGGATTTGGATCTTCCCTTCCTATAATTCCCGCGGTTCCCTGATCCCTTTCCTCTATCCTTTTGTCTTCCCCTATTCTCAATGTTCAACGCATTACCTGAAGTCTCACCTGTGCTTTTCCATCGCATTTCCTCACTAAGGATGACACCAACAACATCATCAAATTTTAAAGTGTTTGAACTAGAGATAGAGTTACTTACATCCATGACCAAGTCGTTCCATCTTTCTGGCAATGAGCACAAGATTAGAATAGCCCTAACCTCATCATCAAAGTCCACTTTTACAGAACTTAGTTGATGAGTAACCATATTAAATTCATTTAAATGATCTGTAACAGACCCACCTTCTGACATCTTCATATTAACTAATCTCTTCATTAGAAATACCTTATTGGACATCGAGATTTTTTCATACAGTTTAGCCAACGCGTCCATCAGATCCTTCGTTGTCTTTTCTTTCGAAATATTGAAAGCCACCGATGTTGCCAATCTCAGTCGTATCGTTCCTAGAGCCTTTCTGTCAAGAATCTCCCATTATTCATCCTTCATGGACGTCGGCTTCTTTTCTACTCCGCCCAATGGTAGGAATACATCCTTCTGATATAAATAATCTTCCATATGCATCTTCCATAACTAGTAGTTTTGGCCGTTAAATTTCTCGACCCTAAACTTTCCATCTTCTGACATTTCTCCCACTCGAACCAGGAACCCTCTTTTCCTACGAGTTACCTTTCACTCTAATACCAGTTGTTATAAAACTAGTACCATGGAGAAATAAATAAAACAAATGCAGAAACAAAACACATAAGATACACAATAAAATAGAGACACAGATTTACGTGGTTCACCCAGTGTGGGATATGTCCACCAGAGAAATTGCCAGGTCCTTGCTTTATTATTATCCAACAAATGAAGGGATACGACTTACAACAAACCCATTGTAACTTCCTCTTCTTTCTCTCATAGTCTCCTCTCTCAGAATACAATACTTTCCATAATGCATAGCCACAATACATTTCCCTCATAACAGAGGGTTTCCTTCTAGGGAAAAAAACCCTAACATAATTTCTACCATTAGATTTGTGACCTTATAATGAACAGTCCAGATTTACAATGAAATTACATTATACATTTACAAGGAAATTTTTCCTTCGGGGGCTTTGCCCTCGAACCCCCCAGTCGGGGGGATAACCCCCTCGAACCCTGCAGAGGGGGTACACCCCCTCTGCACTCCCCCACATGGAAGAGTGTACATACTTCTGGTGTGTAAAGTCTTCATGGGGTATAAACACAGTTGAAAAACACAAGACCTATGAATCAAGAAGATAATCAGGCTCCACAACCAATAGTTGGTCCATCACGTACATGTGCAACATGTCTTTCAACATTTGGTTTGTTCGTTCGATCTGCCCGTTAGTCTCTGGGTGATACTATGTACTAAATTTAAGTTGGGTTCCCAAGGCCTCTTGGAAACTAGTCCAAAATCGTCTGGTAAACACCGATCCTTGATCGGATATAATCCTCCAAGGAATGCCATGTAGCCTCACAATATCACTGATGAAAACTCTAGCTATGTCAGGTTTCTGATACGTTGTACGCACAAGAATAAAATGCACACTCTTCGTCAAAGTGTCGACTACCACAAAAATCGAGTCATGTCTCCTTATCATCAATGGAAATCCAACAATGAAATCCATCGAAATGACCTCCCATTTCGATTCCAGAATAGTGTGAGGTTGTGGTAATCATGTTGGATGTCTATGTTCATCCTTCACCTACTGACATTCTATACATCTGACCACGTAGTTGACTATGTCTGCCTTCATTCCTTTCTAAAAGAATAAGGGTTTAAGGTCCACCCTCATCTTCGTGACTCCCGGCTGAGCCTTGTCTAGGATCAAACTCCTTAACTCATCGTTCAGTGGTATGTAAATCCGATTTTTAAACCTCAATAGTCCATCTTCGTCAAACATAAATCCTTCAAATCTTGGTACCATCATGGTGTTTTGTCCGATAAAATCCTTGACCTTTTTGTACCAGTCATAGTCGCGCTGTAAATTTAGAATATTTTCATGTAGATTCATCTAAAGAGGCAACACTGAAAAGATGCGAGGTCTCCGACTCAATGTATCCACCACTCAGTTCATTATTCCCTTTATGTAAGTTATCCTGAAATCGTACTCGCTAAGCAATTCCAACCAACGTCGTTGTCGCACGTTCAGGTCGCTTTGCATAAAGATGTGTTGTAGTCCATAATGGTCTGTTTTTAGTTCAAATTTTCGTCCAACAAGGTAGTGTCTCCAAACCTTAAGGGAATATACAATGGCTAACAACTCCAAATCATGTCTTGCATAGTTATCCTCATGCCTTCTCAGTTTCCTCGAGATGTACGCAATCACTCGACCATCTTGCATCAAAACTCTGCCTAAGCCTTCCTTGGATGCATCCATTCATACAAAGAAGTCTGCATCCATGTCAGGTACCTTTAGTATTGGTGCTATTGTCAACAACTCCTTGAGCCTCCGAAATGCCTTCACGCATTTATCGATCCAAACAAACTTCTTGTTCTTCTTCTGCAATTCTATAATCGAATTTGCTATCTTCGAAAATCCCTTGACGAACTGTCGATAGTATCCTGCTAAACCCATGAAGCTACGCACTCCTGGGACATTCATCGGCGTAGGCCATTCCATAATTACCTCGACATTTTCTAGATCCATGGTGATACCTTCGTCAGAGATGACATGCCCTAAGTAGTGAATCTTTGATTGATAAAACGAGCATTTGGACAATTTCCCATACAATTTGTGCTCTCGCAAACACTATAGTACCAAGCGCAAGTGCTCGTCATGCTCCTCCATCGTCCAAGAGTAAATCAAAATATCGTCAATGAATACTTGGACGAACTTGTCCAAATACTCACGAAACACCCTGTTCATCAAACTCACAAATACCCTTGGGGAATTTGTTAGTCAAAACGGTAAAACAATAAACTCATAATGTCCAAAACTCATCTTAAAGGAGGTCTAAGGGACGTCATCCTCCTTGATCTGTAGCTAATGATACCCTGATCTCAATTCAATATTGGAAAAAAACGTCGCACCCTTCATCTGATCAAACAGATCATCAATCCTTGGCAACAGATACTGATTCTTGATTGTTGCCTTGTTCAATTGATGGTAGTCAATGCAGAGTCTCCATGAACCATCCTTTTTTCATATGAAAGTAACAGGTGCACCCCATGGTGACACACTTAGACCTATAAGTCCCAGGTCCAAAAACTCCTTCAGTTGCATTCTCAACTCTTGTAACTCTGGGGTTAACATATGATAAGACATTCTTGCTATTGGTTCAGTCCCCAGTTTTAGGTCTATGGTAAATTCCAATTCCCTCTCTGGAGACATCCCAGGCAACTCCTCTGGGAAGATGTCCGCAAACTCTCTCACCACAGGAAGGTTTTCTAGACCTTCCACTACTCCCTTCTCATTTAACGCAAGGATCACATAAAGCTTACATACCTTGCGCATGCTTCCGTAATTGCAAGGAAGAGATAAACCTCAAGGAAATTCCCTGGTTTTGACCTACAATCATGCGTCTATGTCCCTCATCATCGACCAGGCTCAACCATTTCATATTACAGTTGAGTATCACCTCATGTTATTCCAACCAGTCCATATCGATCACAACGTCATAAGATCCTAAGCTCGTGACGTACAGGTTGGCCCTGGTGACAAACTCTCCCAGGTTAAGGGTACAACCCGTAACCTTTCCTCCAACCTTCTATTTGTCTCCTGAAGCCATATCTACAAAGATAAACTCATTCTGTTCAACTGAATTTACCTTAATGATTTTTAGCATTGCACCAGAAATGAAACTCTCGGTAGCACTGGGATCTATCAAAATGCTAAGGTTCTGGTCAACGACGGTACCTGACGTCTCGAGCATAGTCGACTGGTGCTTTGTCTGGCAGTTATTCAATGTTGCATGAATCCGATGGGGCTTGCCAAAATCTCCCATGGTAGTGGGTCCAACTGATCCAGTTGCTCTAGTCCTCTCCACTCATGGGTAGTTGCATTGGTAGTGTGGCTCCCCACATGTCCAACACCCCTTCTTTGGTCTAGTACTCCTGGTACCCGAAGTAGAAGCCGATGCCCCACCAGCTTGGAACCCTGGTTTTTTCTGCTGAACATGCCTAAATTGTTGCAGCTGTAGTCAACACTGTTGTTGATGTTGTGGTTCCCGATAAGGTGTTCGTTGTTGAGGCGCTGGTCATCGAGGTGTAGTGAAAGTGGATCCTCTCTGGAAGCCACAATATTCTGGTGTATGTCTAGTTGGTTTCTAATGCTGTTGTGCACTAGATGACACCTTCCCTGCCGGTCTCGCTGTAGTCCTACTCTGACCCCCTCTAATAAGCTCCTCCTCTGCTATGAGGGCCTTCTGGATGACATCATGCAAGATTTGAGGCATAAAAATCCTAACCATTGCACGTATGCTAGCATTAAGGCCGAACAAGAACATGTTGACCTTAAGTTTCTTGGTATTAAGATGCAGAGCACACCGAAGAAACTCCATAAAATGGGCCTCATACTCGGGCACCGTATGACCACTTTGTCTCAAGGCATTGAACTCATTGAGCTGATGCTCAATGAATTCCTCTGATAGGTACCTTTCTCAGAACCATTCCTCGAACAGTTCCCATGACACATCTTCGACGACCATGTTCAACTGTGGCAAGAGCATCTTCCACCATAGAAGAGCATTCCCCTTCAGTTGAAATACCGCCATGCAAACCTTCATGTTGGAGTTATAGTCGCGAAGTGAAAAGAACATCAGCATATTCTCCAACCATGCCTCGACAACTGCACAGTCCAGGGCACCAAAGAACTCAGGAAATTTGACCTTCTCGAGTTCGCGGTGAATTCTACCAGTACCAATAGGAGCACGCGATGGACCCTCAGGAGGTGCCAATGCCCTGGCCTCATCTCTTTCCAACTGTATTATCAGTGCCTTAAACATGTGCTTAAAGGATCTCATCAACTCAACCACATCACCCATCGCTATCTTCTCCTGCTTGACAACCTATTCATCTCCCTGGGGTTTAGACCCCTTAGGCGTGGATGTTACTGGAGGCATCGCGCCTCCTCCCCTAGCATCTCGTCGTCTGCCTCTGTGACGTCCTCTAACCAAGTTTACCTGCACGAATACAAGTAAACTTAATTAGAAACATTATAATCAAATATCATATCAACGAAAGTCGTAGTGTTCCCAAGTCGCGGGTTGAACCTGCTCTCATACCATATGTAACGACCCCAATCATTAAGACTACAACAAAGCAAAGGTGCACATTTTATTTATTTATTTATTAGTCAGGAAGGCAATGATGACAATAGTTGAACCACACAACCTGACGACAAACACATGCACATAGATCAGGCAACAAACAAAAAAGACTCAACGCACTAGCACAACGAGCAGTTGGGTGAAACATGCATAAAGCAAAACCTAGAAACGAATACCCACCCAACACAAATACGACAATGCCTACAGGCTAAGGGACAACATCCCCCATCCCGACACAATGACCTCAATGGCCAGTAACTAGAACCTTTATGGTGCGCATCCTGTTAGCACTCTGTAATTTGCCCAAGGCTGTAAGGCAGTCACAGAGGCAACATCAAAACCACTTCGAGTATTAGATCTATCCCTCAAAGACTTAGAGAGGGATCTCTCTGTCTAATATAGATTTGTTTGAAGAGAATATTAGGCTAGTTAATGGGTTCAGAATTTGGATTTTAAAATTGGTAAGAGAAGAGAAAAGGAACCATGGGCAATGGAGTCACAAACTGAGATTTAATCAAAAACAAATCCTACAGACAACTTTACAGGGCAAGGTAGGCAAATTACTGGATCTGGTAAAATTAAATGAGATGAAAGAGGAGGAAAAAGAAATGATCAATTTAGCAACAGAGCAATGAAGAATTCTGCCACTGAATATCAGAAGAAAACATTAATATTATCCACAGCCAGAAACAGAGTGTATCTTACAACAAATTCTGCTCATAATCTTCTGTCGAATAATAAGGAAAGAAAACATATGGAGACAGAGAAAACAATTTACTGGAGGAGCACTTCACCAATATACTTGACACAAGAATCCTGTAACTACTGCGACTGTATAATCTGAATTGATGAAAAAACTACAGTTGGCTCTGTGAGCTGCTTTATAAAAACTTCATCCTGGTTCCCTGACTGATAAACCTTTTTACATTAAAAATCATCTCTATAAATAGGATAGGTCTCCTCATCAAGTTGCGAGAGTCATTTTAACCGCCTCGACCAAAAATAGCCACCACTCCCACAAAATTTGGAACAGTCTGCCATGAAAGATGAACCGGTTTTCTGCGAAAAAGGGGTCTGAACAGAAGTGTTTTTCTCTTGAATGATGACACCTGGGAGAAAACTGAAAGTGGTTATTGTATATGGGCATGTTCTAGACAAAAATTTCCTTTGGTTTCACCAAATTCGTCCCCATCTAGCCGTAATAGCTCCTGCAAGATCGGGACTGTAACGGAAAATTGAGAATCTGGAAAAATGGGCCTCGAAGATGGATTCAATTCTCTCTTCTCGTAGCTCTGTTGCAAAATATGAAAAAGGTTTTTGTTCTTCATCCCGTGATGAGAAAAAATGTCTCTCGGATTTTTAAAATCCATCTCCGTTTTTCCAGAATATCCTCCGGAAGACGACGTGCTGAACAGGCAAAAATTCCAAAAATATGAAAAAGCGGTTTTTGTGTGGAAAGCGGTATTCCGGACCCCCCCCAAGGTGGTAAGCGGTTTTGTGGGGGGGCAAGGGGTTCCGCATGAATGGTATCATGCCACGTGGAGGAGGAGTGGTTTTAAAAACTACTTCATTTCGGACCCCCCCTCTCGTTAAATTCTAGATGGTGAGGGGGGTCCGGAATTTTTATGGGCCGTGGATTTGAATGTTAGATTTGATTAGTGTACGGGGTGTAAGGTGCACTGAGTTTTGGTGGGAGTGGAGTATGACGTAGGAGGGGAGGTGAGTGGAGGGTGACGTGAGGTAGGTGGGGTATGGTTAGACTTAGGATATGTGAATTTTATGTTTTAGTTTTTTGATATTATTTTAATATAACTTGCATTATATTTAATATGTTTTTTGTTTGTTTTTTATGTTTTATATATTATATTTTATATTTGTTTTTGGTTTTTGTTTTAAGTATTTTATTTTTATATTTAATATGTTTTGTATTTTTATATTGTTTTTTGCATTTTCTTTTTGTTTAATTTTTAATTAATCCTAATTACTAACCTAGTTACTAACCTAACTATATTATTAACCATTAATTAATTAATTAATTAACAATTGATTTATTATTAATTAACCAATTAATTATTAATTAATCTAGTTTATTAAACTAACTACATTAAAATTTATCACTAGCATTATTGACTCAATGTTTTATCCTAAGTCTCATTATTCACGGATGGGTGACGGGAAAATGGAGGATGACGTCATGAGGCAGGAGCGGTATGGTAGTAAGTTGGAAAGGTGGTAAGTAGTAAGTGGTTTGGGGCGGAAGAGGTATGAAGCAATGGATGGATGACACATGGGACAGGGCCCGCCGAAAAAAACAGCCTCATTCCGGACCCCCCCCCCCCCCCCAACCATTAAAAGCAGAAAGGTAGAGGGGGTCCAGAATCGCATGTAGACCGTCCATCTGCACGCTGCCATGATGACCGTAGATATGTGCACATCTTTTAATCACCATTCCGGACCCCCCCGCCCCGTTAAAGGCAGAATGGTCGGGGGGGTCCGGAATTCAATCTCAACCGTAGATTTATGCGCCAGCTTCTCCACCGTTCATTTATGCGCTGTCTTTACTCTCTACAGCGCACAATCATATTTTCTCCAAAACTTCGGATAAGTGCATTAGGTGGATTTTGTGCATTACTTCCCTTGAAAATAATTTGCAGAGATGAAATATTATTTGCAAACCTATACACCCAGAGTGAAAAAATTCCAGTCAACAGATGATCCTGTGAATTATAGGGTTATAACAGTGGCTCCACCTGGCGATGGCAGCTTCTTTTAGGAGGTGTCAAGAACCACAGACCTGTGAATCCTGCAGACCGGTGCTTTGTCCATTGGCCTGATCCCAAAATCTTATTCTGCAACATGTACCTGTTTTGATCTTGCAACTGGAACGAAATCAAATGAACACTGCTGAAAAAGAGATGCTCAGAATGTTGAGCTTATTCATTTTTTCCGAACTACCCTATGCTATTGATAATTTCATCATTCTAAATGATACAATAATGCCAGTGCAGCCAATCAAGTAGTTGTTGAGACCAGATGACTGTTTGATTGCTTGTTAGCACAGTGAAGAGCGCAGCTTGATCTTTTGCCCATCGACTCAAAACTACAAAGAGAAAAGGCCACTGCCGAAAACATGATTGATCTTTATCATAGAGACCTCGACAATCTTGAAAAAAAAAAATAATGTCAGAGGAAGATTGAGGCTCTACAGTGAGAAAATTCTCTATATAGGTAGCTACAGGATCAAGGTAGAAATGACATGTTCCTTGATTCTCGGATGGCAGCTCTGGCACTGCACCTATGTTATCTTCATCCTCGTGCATTTCCTGACAAGGCTGCAACTGCTCTGATGGGATTTGTAATGTGACTTCTGCTGAACACACCCCTGTAGCTGACTGTCTTAACATATCCATATCATAGCAGCGTTTTATCCCATAGCTGGATGATGGGGAAAGATTTTGACCACACAGGCCATCCAAGCGATCAGCTATTGGATCCTGAAAATACTGACCAGACTGCTGCATTGATTTAAATGATACTTCCTGACCTTTTATGTATTTATCCTTCAACACTTGTCCAAGAGTCTCCTTCAAAATTTGAAATGAATTAAAGCACAATGGTCCAGAGTTATTTTGGATTAACTCAGAATTTGCCTCAGGCTTTAATCTTTCATCTGAAATTTGAAAATTGAAGCCAAGCAAGTGCTGGGATTCTGGGTTTAGGAAAACCTCCATATCCTTAATGGCATCATCAATTGATTGATCAGAGGAATTTCTGTCTTCACTATTTACAACTGACCTAGAGTTTCTTTTCAGAAATTGAAAAGATGAGAAACACAAG
>ML875037.1:5357-18792 GCA_009831015.1 Picea engelmannii
CCAACCCTCATGTGGAAACAACAAGACTCGGAAAACTGTAGCGACCACAGCTTGCATTGCATAATTCCAACTACGACCTAACAAGAGATTGTAGTCGAGGGGGGCATCGACTACCTCTACTTCGACGCACACGGTCTTCCCTCATAACTGCACAGGGAAAGAAGGAATGATGCCATGTGGTCGGAAAGAACGACCGTCGAACGCGGTAAGGAGAGTAGGTGATGGAGACAAATTGGGCTGACCAATGGCTTTCCAGCATGCTAACGACATAACACAAGTCAAAGCGCCCTCGTCGACCACCATGCGGAAGATATTCTGTGTAAAAGTTTTCATGGGATGAGCCACTACTATCTAAAATGCGACGTGGTAAGGTAGATGAGGTTTCAAGTCAGTCATATCTAACATGATGGTACCCAGGTTACAAGTCTCAGTAGAGCCTAAAGCAGTCAACAAGGCTTTTCTCTGAGCAGGGAACCTTTGGAGGACCTCCAAAGGGGACATAGCACAAGGGGTTTGAGATAAATCTTCCACCACAGAGTAATTATGGGCGGCCCTTGCGTTTGGATTGTGAGAAGCTCTCTTAAACGCACCTTTTGGAATGTGTTTCATTGTTTCACCCAACGTCTTCTCGATCTGTAGAGGAAGAGATGGGATCTCGTCTTCTTTGCCCTTCTCAGAGGCGCTTGGTTTACTATATTCGTGCGCTCTAGTCGTAATTAAAGCATCACCCCTAACCATATATACGTTCACGGAAGAAGAGTTATTTGGAGGGGGGCAGTTTTCCTGGCTGCCCCCTTCGACACTTGTAGAGGCTTGAGTTAAATTTTGCCCATGCTGAAAGGGATTAGTCAACACGGCTTGTTGTTGCTGTGTGAAAAAATTTTGGGCCTCTGCAAGTCGAGGAAACAGATGGATCGGGTGGTCTTCCGCACATAAATTGCACGGATACCTCGCCTTTTGTTTTTCCGTAGTGCCTTCGCCAGCATTATCAGTGGGTTTTTTATCCCCCTTACCCTTATTGCATTGTTTTTTCTTCCCTTCAGGCTGTTGGGTAGCCTTTGGGTTAGTCGTCTGCACGGAGTGTATTTTCGACGTTTGGGTAGGAGGAGCAACCAAAGCATTAGTCTGACTGGTCGCTGAGTGTTGGATAGATAACTATTGCAATTGTTTTGTCAATTGCTTAGCGGGCTTGGTTTGTGCCAAACCAACATTACCATCTAAATGTGGTCCAGCTCTCTGTCTAGTTTTATCCAAGATTGATCGTGGAGCATCCGGCAGGATGTTGTATAATAAACCAGACTGAGAATAGATAAGCTCAAACTGTTGAGCCCTCATGATGGCATCTTCTTCGGAGAAAACCCCAGAAGTTGCGATGTATTTGGATAATTGCGGTGCTAAAGACTTAAGGAACCACTCAAGCAGGAATGCTGGTGGAACCGGTACTTTGATTAGACTCTTTCGGCATCGCCACTCTCAGATATGATCAGAGATATGGTCTGTTGTCGTTTGTTCGAAATTGGCAAGCAGTTTTGTGCCCGCATCGTATCTCACAGGTAACTGGAAATGGTTAAGGAAGGCCATAGCCAGTTCACCAAAAAGAGAATATCGTGAGCGATCAAGCTCAATGTACCATTTCGCGGCACTCCCGATACGAGTGCGTTGAAACAATCGCAACTGAATGGAGTCATCTTTCAGTGAGTTAGATGAACACCAAAGGTGGAAAGTATTCATGTGATCACCTGGATCTTCGTTAGGCTTGGCCTCGAACTTTGGGATGTCCGAAGGCAACTTCGTCGGCATAGGAGGCCAACACAGATCATGACATATAGAATCATTCAACAACCGTGTCAAATCTGGCAAGTGTAACATCGCCAGGAATGGTAGTTTGGGTTGTTGTTGATAGCCTGGGAAAAAGGGTCCTAGAGTTTGACTGGCACCAGGTTGCCAGGAAAAGTTTGGCTGTTGGCCCAGATTCTGGTAGAAACCATGGCCCTGACCAGTGTAACGATTTTTCATCTAAGGAGACATCATTGGTTGATTCCCCATGAAGGACATAGAATGTTGGGCATTCATCGTGTTTGACGGAGTTTGGGAAGGATTACCCCATGCCGGTTCCGAGGGGAGAGGCATAGAATTTTGTCCGAGGTTCCATTGACTGTGGAAAGAATTACCCCAGAACGGCATTCCAGATGAGGGAACGGATCCTTGTCCTGACTTCCAAGGTCCTGGTATATGTGCCCCTGGTGCAGGAATAGTACCCTGCACCGGAGTAGACTGTCCAAAGATGGGTGTGCCCCTAGATGGGAAAGCAGTGGATGCGAAAGTGTTATTACCAAACGTCTTGTTCCAAAAAAATGGTGACGAACCTACCGGCAGAGTTTGCGCAGGTGTTCCTTGACTCCCGGCTCCAAATGAACTCATGTGTGCAGGCTGCCCGGCGGACTGCTGATGCAGACCACCAAGCGAAGGGGACGAAGGAGAGATATGACCTCCAGCGTAAGGAAAAGCATTGAAAGGGACAGGAATGCCCCCAAGTTGACCTTGCAGGGGAGCGTTAGAGCTCCCTGCCCCCAGACCCAAAGTCTGTAAAGTGGAGTAAGTGAGTGCAGGACTTGTACCTGAACTAGGCATACCATATGAGAACGGAGGGCCTGTCTCACTAGGTGTGAAAGGAGGTGTGGCCGCCGCGATAGATGGGGGCGGTCCACTATGCGACGTAGTTGCGGCCGAGACCATGGTGGCCCGGACTGTCAACAAGGGCAAGTTAGGAGATGATTCTCCGGTGGTGAAAACAATGATGGGAATAGAAGAATTCCCAGATGAAGTAACAGCGTTTGTTGCCATAGTTGTGTGAGGCACTAAAGGCATTCATAAAATTGAATTGGCACAATAATTTGCGGCCAAGTGTCAATGTTTGGGGTTTCAACCGAACCAATATTGGCTGTTGATTCCTCCGGGAGTTGTTCGGGTTCAATGGTTTGTAACCCGGTTGCTTCGAAATACCCTTGTTGGTCTAGCCTTCGCCTCAATGGTGGCAGGGGTGGCTCTAGTATAACCGGCGGCAGGCCCAGAAGCCTTCGTGATCGACAGATCTCTGAATCCTCCACTGTGTGAGAATATTCACAAAATGCTAAGGTATTCTACACGCACAAACAGTAACACACACTAAAAAAGAAGCCCCTAAGATATAAATCAAGCAAACACTAAACTAGTTGGAAGAATAGTTACAACAGCCAACACTAGAGAAACTTACCGGTGCAAGTGCAACTCGAATACGGAAGCACCCTCCAGGTGTACTCTGCAAAGCATGGCCCGATGTCTATCCTAGGTACCGCGGTATACCCCCGCAGTCACCTGTGTATGTCCCTAGAAAAGATTGGCAACTAGTTTTCCAGCACACGAACAGTCACCAGGCGGGTACAATCGATAGTCGGGTAGACCACAATGAGCAGGGTATCAAGATCGAAACCTATCAAGGGTATTGAGAGAAAATGGTCTGAAAGACAACTGAGGACCTCGAACGGATTCGAGACCCACGAAGCCCCATGGCAAATGCAAACGACGGAATCCCTTAACAAATCCTCGATATGTGTTCTCCACTACGCTCGGTCCAGCTTTGGAGGGGTTATCTCTGCTAACTTTCCTTACGCGACCTCGTGTTTAGCCCCTGTGTTAGAGGGGAGTCCAGGATAATATTTCATGTAACTGGACTTCTACACTCCCTATGTCAGACTCCAATGTTTGGTTTGAGTGGCCTTGGAGAATTTACTCTCCAACCTATTCCAAGGCCCTAGTCCTGAGCTAGTGTATGAACCCTACAAACAAAAAGTCTAATAGTTTTTAATTAGCGTTTCTTTTAATGGGATTTTTTATGTCACAAGGTATGAAGGTGAAACTGATGGTATGTAGAGACTCAAAGAAAAATGAACAAGAAATGCTTGGAAACAAAAACTTTTACAAAAAATGCAAAAACCAGCAACTTTTCACTAAAAAAGACTTCTTTTCTTTTCAACTTTTCTAAGATTTCATGCAGCAAACGTAAAGGAATTTCGCTCAATATACGAGCTACTTATGCTCTAAATGCACTGCACAAACTTATGAAAAAATACTTCTTCCTAGCTATTGATGCAGCAACACAATTTTCAATCAAAGAAGAAAATGAAAAAAGAGAATTTTTTTTTTATTTCAGTGTTAAATGAAGCAACAAAGGAAAAATGCCAACAAGCACAAAACCAAGAAAACAAAATAAAATTATGGCTTAAAGCACAGATCGCAAAGAACCAGAGCAAAGACGCACCAATGGAAATCAAGAAAGCACCGACTCCTATGCTTGTCTAAAAACCATAAAACAAAATCTTTTTTTTTTTTATCTTTTCTATCAACAATCAACCAAGAAAAAACCAGGCTAAGGGTAAGAGGCCCTAACCTACTGACTGTGCAGCCCTAGACTCAAACCCCTGAGAGGAACACTTCTCACCACAGGAGGGGATGACTGCCCCACCCAAGCTGAAAAGAAACCAGTCAAACCCGTGACTGTCACTGAAACAGCACGCGTGCAAATACGTGCAGAGCTATAACAGAGCTCGGGTACCCGTGGGCTAAACTCGAACAGGCTGCGGATCAGTATAAATGCTAAGACAAAACAAACACAGGCAGCCCAGACCTGAAAAAGGCCTCTGGTATTGACAACCAGGGTCTCTTAAAGGCTTAGATGCTTCTTCTTTAACAGAAAAGAAAAATAATTGTAAAAAGAAAACAAAAGAAATAAAGCAAACTGAGACAAGACAGTGAACCATCAAGACCCAAACAGGCTCCAGAAAGCCCCCTGAGAATGTAAAATTCTGACAGGGAAGAGGAGACTGCCTCTTAAGATTTATGAGCCCTACACGCTACTGAAACCACTACAGCAAGCATTCAAACACGGGTTGTAGAAGGTTAGGGTGCGGGTTACACGCGTCCAGGCCTTTTGCAGGCCGTGTGTACCTCTGTGTGTCCCGATAATAAATGTCAAGCACAGTCAAGGAAACACTGGTATAAAGAACCAGGTTCCCTGCTAGCTCTGACCTAACAGAAAACAGACAAACAAAGAAATAGAGAATCTAATTCCTCAAACTACCCAAAAACCTTACTTGAATCCAGAAACCCTAAGAGTATCTTCCCCAGTGGAGTCGCCAATTCTGTTGTTGGGAAATAATACCCTACGGACTAACAATCTAGGGCTAAACTTGCATGTAGATAATGACCCTAAAGAAATCACTTTTAACCTATCACCCCAAACTCAAAACCCCTTTTTCACATACAATCATGGAAATAACCTACTAACCTTTTTTACTGATGTTTGGTGTAGATCCTCCGTTGCGCTTTTGTCCACTTGCTTGCGTTGCTCCTCCCAAAGTTAACCTGCAATCAAGACAAAAACACTATGCATGCATGCTATTTTTCTACTTGTGGGTTAGAGATTAAGCATTAATCAAATAAATCATATACAACTCATGCATTGGGACAGGAAAAGTATTATTTTATTAATCTCAAGCTGAATCAACTTACAATAATGATAGAGATCGGCCACTGTTCCTCGATCCTGATCCTGGGCTCTTCCTCTTCTTTGTCCTCCAACTTCTTTGCTTGAATTCTTCTTAGGCTTGAGGAAAGGATAAAGGGTTGGGACAAATGGATTCAGCAATTGGGCAGAGTTTCTTTGTTATCCTTTTTCCTTTTCCAAATGCTACCCCTACCCCTTCTTTTATAGGCTAGAAGGAGCTAGGGTTTTGGACGAACTCTCGGCCATGCATGGCTGGGAGTTTCAGTTAAATGACCCAAGCTTTTCGTCTCGTCGGCAACTTTCCTGTTTTTGTGCTTTGTTAGGTAAACGCGGGCTGTAGTAGGCCAGTCAGCGTTCCAACACGTGCAGTAGTGGGCCTGCCAGCGTTCCAACGCGTGCAGTAGAGGGTTAGGGCGTGGGCCACTTGATTTAAGAGGGTTTTCAAGAGTTTATTCAGCATGGATTTGGCAAGGAAGAGATATGAGTTGGCCTGATGCCAGGTGATCATGTGTGGTGCAATTTAGGGTTATAACACTTGTATAAATAAAGGCCTTGTTCATTTCACTTGACACAACAACTCACTTGAGAATTGCATAACATTTGGCTGAAATTTTCAACCTCTTAGGTAAAATAACATCTTCTCTCTCTTGTGATTTTTTGGATGCTAGTCACTTGTCTATCGAAAAGAAGTGGTGCACTATCTCTCTTGATCATTGTTCTTACATGTCTGGTGGAATACTCTTGGTAAGGAAGAATTTATCTTGTTTATTCTTGGACTAGGTAAGGAATTTATGCTTTGTATTGTTTCTTTCTTGGTTGCAAGGTTAATCTTGTTTATCTCTTGGATGAGTATAAGGACATACACCCTCCACTAGAATCTACCACTATTGTTTTGGATAAGTTATTTCGCAAAGGTTTATAGGAGTAAAAGTGCTTACACCCTCCTAGATTTACCTTGCTAGGTTTTGCATGCTCTAGGAAGTAAAAGGGCTTACACCCCTATAGAAGTTGAAAACCCTATATGTTACACAAGAGACTCCATAATCCAATTGATAAGGCACTTGTCTAAATTTCACTGAAGAAATAAAATCATTTGCATTGGTATACGTGGAAAGTAGAGATTTTGTGATTGTCTAAATTGGAAGTTGTTCTTCATGCTATAAGTTTTCTTGAGCCTTTAAGGCTTCTTATTTAGCCAAGTAGTTTTTTTGTTACAAATTAATGCTACATCCATTAGGGCTACATAAAACTCTCATTTTCATCTTTCTCTCTCTAATCTACCATTGAAATTCACTTGTAAACCTTGGTAATTGTTCAATTAGTTATTGGCTAATGTTTAGGTGGTTTACTTGTTTCTTTTGGTGGCTATATTTTGTTGTTGTGGCAATTGTTTGCTACAACCACTTGCATTTTATAATAACTTGTTGATAACATCTAATAAACAACCCTAAATACCATTAAAGTGTTGCTCTATTTAATGGAAGTTAAACTAGTCATTGTTAGCTTAGCTTCTAGTATCTTTTACTTGATTTTTGGCAACATATTTTACAGTTATTTTCATATTACATTGCTAATATATATATATATATATATTCTCTTCTACAATTTTGGAACAGAAATTTGTATTGCTTGTTCCCCTTTGGTTTAAGGCTTGTATATCTATCGTGTTTCTTGTTTCGAGCAAGCTTAACATTGTATTGCAAGTACACAATACTTTGGCAACCATCCATCATCAACAAAAATCTCTTCGAATCCTTTTCCTCACCTCCAAACTTGAAATATAAGGGATTCATTGGTTATTCTATCACTTTACGTCTCAATCCCCCTAGGGTCACTGGGATTCCCCCCTTGTGGTGACTTATCATCACTAAAGCAAATGGAGTGTCTATCTAAAGTTACAGTGGGTAGATACTCCCATAGTTGTCACACCTTCGTGGATTGGGTTGTGATTTTCCCAATCTACAGATTGTGTGATAAATTTTTGGCGCCATTATCGGGGAGGATTTTGAATCATCTTTCAATCCCTAATCACACTTTAGCAATATTTGATCCCAAAGCCTTTACCCCTAGCTTGTCTGGTGACTCCATTTGAGGGAATTTCTCTTTCCATTCTTGATGAGCCTTTCTTAGAGCTCATCTGGCGACTCCACCATCCTAGAACCCTCCAACCTTTCCCCTGAGAAGATTTATACCTTCTAAATTTTACCAAAGAAAGCTTCCTCATAACTCTCCCATTGTCAAAACCTTATATGTTCTAAGGTTTACCAAAGAAGGCTTCCTCATGTTGGAGTTACTTCACACACACATAGAATTTATTTTTCCTAAGGTTATTCCTTGTTTATTAGTCATAATTAGTCATTATACAGTCTCCTATATTTTAGGGGAGAGTATTCCACCTAGAGAATATTCTCTTTCAGTTGACACTTCAGTTTGACTAGTTGAGTTGAGTTTAGATGTTGCATTGGGATCATCACCATGCAACATTGGGATCATCACCATGATAATTCAACATTTCCTTGTTATCATCACCAAAGAGGTGCATTAGCCTTGATTCCTTGATTTAACTCCTCACTACTCTCTGTTCAGTCAGTTAAATGAAGAATAGTTGACTAGTTAACTCAACTAGGTGGCAGTTCACTCCCGTAATTGCCTGAGAGACTAGAATAGGTGGCATTTCACTCCTGTAACTGTTGGTGTGTGTCCAAATCACTCTAGACCACCACTATGGCCCATTGGTTCACCTCAATTCGAACTCATTGAGATATACAGAGTATATCATGTGTTAATTATTCATTATTCACAACGGTTAATGAGAATTCTTCCATTCTTTCTCTCCCTCTTCTTCTTTCTCCAATTCTCTCTACAAATGTGTGTATTATTTTTTATCTAGATCTATTCTATGTAGATTCAACACATTTACATGGTATCAGAGCCGAGGGAATTCTAAGGAAAAGCTACACCAAAAAAAATTGCAGGTACAAAAGATTGAAGACAGCAGAAAGATGGAATTCCAAAAAGAATCCATTCTTGCACCTTACAACTATTTTGCATGGAAGGAGAAAATATCCATACATCTTCAATCTAGAGGGTTGTACAGGTTAACCATGAATATAGATACAGAGCCGACATCAGCCATAGAAAAATCCAAGTACTTAAATCGCATGCATGAGGCACTCGGAACAATTTGCAGTCTTATTTCTCCTTATCTCCTTTTTCACATATCTTCCTATAAGACTCCCAATGAAGCCTGGAAAACCTTGGTAGGGCTGTTTGAAAAATAGGATGAGATGAGGGGACACATGTTGGAGGTGGATCTACTCACATTGGATCCAAAAAGCTTCGACAATATCGAAGATTTCTTTACAAAATTCAAGGATTTACTGTCGCAACTCAAAGCTTGCGGGGTTGATAAATCGGCGGAAGAGAAACAAATGGTTCTCACCATTGTATCCAATATTGGTCCTGATTTCTCTGTATTCGTATCCACATTCCATACTGTCAGATTCGCCTCTAGAGCCACCTGGAAGAGGCCTTCACTTGAGGACTTTATTGAATCCATGACACAAGAGAAAACCAAGCTCATCAACATGGGAACAATCAAAGGCACAAGAGCACATGCACTCATTGTGCATGATGGCAGCCACAAATATCATAAATCTAAATATAAAGATAAGTAGAAAGCTCATGCACATCTAAATAAGGAAGGGTACACAAAACCCTTCACTGATTCCTCTGAATCCAAAGGAGAAAAGGGAAGAAAATGAGAGAAATGCACATACTATCACAAATGATTCCATCCAGAATCTGCATGCATGGAAAAAAAATTAGATCTGATGTCTCAAATACTTCAGCAAAACAACCTTGGATATTGCATCCCTAAGCGTGCAAAGAAGAAGAAGCCAGAAGATCTGAATTCCAAGAAAGTCAATTCTAGCCATGCCTTGATTGCCATCAACTCCTCTCCCGATGCTTGGATCGTTGATTTAGGAGCATCACATCACATGGTTGCATCAAAAGCAGTATATTCTTCTTTGGATGCATGCAAAGGTCCTCCTATTCTGATGGGGGACAACTCTTCTGTTGAAGTCACTGGTAAAGGAAGGATTGAACTCACCAACGGAAGCTTCGAGAATGTGTTGCACGTTCCCAAACTTTTTGTCAACCTTCTCTCCATATATCAGATGACGAATTCTGGCACCGAAAAGAAAGTCATCTTCACACCAAATTCCATGGACATTTACAACATGCAAACCAACTCCAAGGTTGCTACCGGTGAGGTAAATCATCAGTCTAGATTGTATACTTTTTCTAAATTCATTGAAATTGATTCTGCTTTACTGCTTACTCATGTTAATGAAAGTAGTAGGTTATGGCATGAAAGGTTTGGACATTTGAATTTCAGATACATGCAACAGCTTAGAAAGAAAATATTAGTTGTTGGTCTACCAGACATCCATTTCTCCAAGGGAGTGTGTGAGGGATGTGTTCTCAGGAAACACCCTCAAGAGAAATTCGACAAAGGAAAGTCTCAGCGAGCTTCCGCACCTTTAGATCTGATCCATAGTGACCTTATGGGCCCTTTTCTACATCCATCCATCAGCAAAGCAAGGTTTGTTCTCATTTTTGTTGATGATTTCTCACGTTTTACTTGGATCTACTTTTTTCAGGCAAAAATCCAAGGTCTTTCAACACCTCAAAGATTTCAAAGCCTTGGTTGATACACAGTCTGGAAAGACTATCAAAGTCCTCCAAACTGATAACAGGAGAGATTATGTAAATCATGAGATCCATAATCTTTTCCATGAGGTAGGGATTCAGTTGCAACACACAATTCCCTATACTCCGAAGCAAAACAGAGTTGCTGAGCAGAAAAATTGATCTCTAAAAGAGATGGCATCTTGCATGCTGCATGCAAACTCTCTACCACAGAAACTATGGGTCGAAGCACTTAACTGTGCAACATACATCCAAAAAATATCTCCCCGTAGATATGTCAAGGATAAAACCCCCTATGAGGCTTGGAGCGGCCTCAAACCGAAAGTGACTCACATTCACATTTTCGGTTCACGTGCATGGGCCAGGATTGCCTCTAAAAAGAGGAAGGCACTTGATCCACAGAGTATTGAGTGCATTTTTGTTGGATAACTCGATGGTGTGAAGGGATATCAGCTTATTGATCTTTCCTCAGACCGACTCATCATTGAGCATAGTTTCCAATTCGATGAAACTATCTTGCATGTACCTCAGCAGCTGCATGAAGACACCTTCACTCTTCCACCTGTCTGAGATGATGAGCATGCACATGTTGACCCTTCTTCAGACAAGATTTATGATTCAGAGGACTCGAATGATTCAGATTCAGAGTCACTAAGTCATATCCAAAGTCAGAGAATCCAGATGCAGTTGCAGAGCCAGAGCAGAGGCCCAAGTGGGCATAGACTACTCTTCAGGATGCAGGGGATCTCATTGGTGATCCAGCCGATACTAGGAGTACTCGATATGATTTCTAGGAGCCTCCTGTTTCAATCACTACCACTGAACCATTTCCTTCTAGACATCTTTTCTTGGTTCAGTCTTCAAATCCACAGTCTTATGGTGAGGCTGCTGGAAATCCCTTTTGGGAATCCGCCATGCAAGAGGAGTACAACTCCCTCCTTGAGAACCAGACTTGGGATCTGGTTCCCCTTCCTTCTGAGAGGGAACTTGTAACATTCCCACTACAAAAATAATAAAATTTTTGTTCTTCCTCAAGGAACAGAATCCCCGAAGTCCTACGGGGGTCTAGTGTAGGCTAGTTCTTCCCTGTTCACTTCCCTGTGATCGTGGTTTAGGACCACAGGCCAAACAAACCAGGCGCCTTTTCGTGTTTCGTGACTCAGCGATACCATTGAGTCCAATCTTGAAGGTAGAATGGTGAGGGGCCTTTGGAATGAGACCCTGGCCGTAGATCTGGGCGCGCAGATTTTGGATATCCAGAACCACCCGCCGCTTAATCGACACAACACTAGCTCCCTTTATTTAGCCCTTAGTTCGATAGGACCACATACATGCCTAAATGCAGGAGCCTTTAACAACTCGCAACCTCACAAGTCGTGAGTCAAAGACCCTCGAATTTTCTTCACAAATCACCAATACCCAAGATCACGAAAAGGGTATAGCTTTCTTCTGTCAGCGTCCTCTACGCATGACCGCCGGCTAGGCTAAACTCTAGCTCCTCTCGCTATTCGCTGCTTTGTGAGTTCAACGGTTGAACTCTCACTCCTCCCTTATGTGATCCTTCGAGACTTGAAAGTCAGCGAAGGTTGACCTTCCCTTCGCACTGCTCACAACTCGCCCCTTCGCGAGTTGTAGCGTCGAATCTTGGCACCTTCCCTTCATGAACCCTCGAGAAGCGATATTTGATTTTCCCTCTCACATTCTCGCTACACGTGACTTCGTGAGTCTAAGTGTTGAGCTCTCATGCCCTTCTCCCGCGAATCCCCGAGACACAAGAAGTAAACAGATCATTGACTCCCTTCTCTAGGTGATGCGTGTCCACTCGTCAATCACGCGGGCCCTACCTGGAAGTTTTGTCATGTGTTCTCTTGGGCTTGGCTCTCATCACATCACTACTCGCGACTTGAAGCATCCAACCTTTGGGATCTTACCTTGCGAACCTCCGAGTTCGCGAGATTCTCAGATCTCTGCCACCTGTCCTCCTCGGATGGATGGTCCAGATCTTTTTGTGGCTTCGCCACTGGCGACTTGGAGCATCCAATATTTGGGCTCTTACCTTGCGAACCTCCGAGTTCGCGAGATTCCTGGATCTCTGCCACCTGTCCTCCTCAGATGGATGGTCCAGATCTTTTTGTGGCTTCACCACTCGTGACTTGGAGCATCCAATCTTTGGGCTCTTACCTTGCGAACCTCCGAGTTCACGAGATCCCCAGCGTTTCGAGACTTGAAGTGTCTCAATTTTCTTGTCCTTGAGAGTCCCGATATGCCGAAGGCTGGACTCTCGATGGTAACCCTCAGACAGCTCCGGTCCGATCCGACAGCTGACCGGTAATTGGACCAATATCTAATGGTCTAGATCCGTCCTTCCTGCGCATGCTCCAGAGACTAAGCTTCGAGCATATTAACTCGATTCAATGGCCGACGGGATTTCTGATGATATCCAATGGTTCAGATTGTCCCACCTTGTGCATCCTTCCACTACTTCGTGGATGTGGAAAGATCAATGATCCAACTGTTCTCCTGCGTCTTGGGATCTACGATCCCAATTTCCTCATTGTTCATGAAGATATAGGGGGAAAGGGGCAAGGTATGTAACGCCCTCATTACTTCCATCAATCTAATGGTCGTGAATGGATATGGGTCATCCGACGAGATCTCATTCGTCGATTGGTTACATATCCCTACACTGCTACCTCGGGACCTTAAGAGGGTCATTCCTCCTCGTACAGGGTTAATAAGACTTGCGCGTTCAAGTCCTTTTTTTGGGTTCTTGGTGAACCTTTCTAAGGGGGGAATCTTTATGAAGAGATCTATACCGGGGCATTTCTAGAGGCAGATAAGGGTAAACAGCTTCCCGAGAACGGGCTAGGAGCCTAACTTAGTTCGACTCATTTCTAAATAAATTCATTTATCAACATAATCCATGTGTGGTCTTTCTGTTATAAACATATATCTAACATTACTTATCAAAACACTGCACAGACATTCTTATACCGTAATTGTTCACTATTTCATAGTTTATGAGCATATATGTCATCATATGAATTTCAAGATGCAATATGAGCAAAACACTTATCAGAAATAACTTCAGAAGTGGGTGCAACTGCCAAGAGGGGTTCTCGTTTCCACCCAACCGTAGGCTCAGCGAATCCCAATGGATTTACCACTAGCCACCCC